>CANUEY010389570.1:0-63285 GCA_948099555.1 Croton setiger
AATAATTAATTTTCTCTAAAATTTATAATTTATATAATATATATATATATATATATATATATATATATATATATATATATATATATATATATATATATATATTTAATGCTAATACGCAGTCGTTTTATTTGTTTTTTGAAATTGTGGGAGCAATTTGCTTTATTCAGGTGAAAATATTGACAAACGTCAAATAAATAAAAAACCCAACTTTTTAGCAGATGAAAAAGAAAAGATAAGATTCGCAATCATTGGTCATTCATTCACTTAAGCTTTACCAAAAAATTACCAACTCCGCTTACATAAAAAGACAGCAATACCCTTACTGTCAAAACAAAAAAGACTAGCAATACCCTTCTGACCTACCAGGTCGCCCTTTATGAAGATAAAATAAAATAAGACAAAATCATAATTTATGTGCTCTGACAATACAATATATATAAATATATTATATATTTACAGCGATATTAGTTAAATATATATATATATATATATATATATATATTTTCAAAATAGTCAAAAAATATATTGACAGCGATTATGCTCTAATTAATATTTATATCTTTAATTATGCAGTTTGGGTTTTTTGGTTCGGTTTGATCAAATGAACCGAAAATGTTGATTCCTAATGCCATCTAATATATGTAAATATCCGCCACGGTCTAAATTAGCATAGAGCAGTTTATTTTTCTTCAAATATATTATTTTTCTGGGAAATACGTACGTCCTTTTGAAGCTTGCGTCCTTGTGTTTGGCCTCTTCCACTTTTCTTTCTTTCTTTTTATTTTTTTCCTGCAAAATCAAGAAATATGGTCGTTTAGATGTTTTCTGCAATCTCCGTTCGCCAATAACCTCTTCTCCATATATTCTGGTTTCTTTCCAGATTTTCTTTATCAAATCTGCAACCGAATGATAAATAGGTGAACCGAATGTAAAAAGTTCAGATTCTTTTACTTCCTGTTTAACGACTTTAGTTTTTTCAGTTCGTTTTCTATTCTCTCCGCTTTTCTTTTCTCTTTTTGCAAAAGAAACATTTTGTTTATGGATTAATAATATTGAAAGTTCACGTATTTTTCATTATAATTATGATTGATTTTATTTCTGAAACTTTTATTTTTATTTTGGTTGTGTTCAATGATATTGTTATTAGTGCTGTGAACTGCAGCTGTAATTTCTTTTCCCTCTGTAGTTTTTGCATTATTTTTTATGTAATTGAGCTAACAGTCATGTACTGTTTGGTTTCTGAGAATATTTGATTTATTCATGGCCAAGAATTTCTCTCTAATGTTTTATTTTTTTTTTTTAAATTTTAATTAGTTGTTGAAGTTTGAGCTCTTTCATTTTCCCTGCAAAAACTGTTCCTGAAAGCAATTTCTGATTAACCAAATACAAGAACTGGAAGTGGAAATGCCATTTTTATATTTGTGAACGTACTTACTTGGTGATTTGTTCAAAAGAAATTGAAGTGAAAATGGTACTAATTCTTGTAATTTTGTGGTATTGCAGAACTAAATTTGCTGTGGATTATGCATTGAGTCATTGAAGAATTACTGGTAGGAAAAATGGCCTTTGAGCCGTTGCTATGGTATTGCCAACCAGTGGCAAATGGGCGATGGACAAGGGCAGTGGAAAATGCCCTTGGTGCCTATACACCCTGTGCTGTTGACTCTCTGGTGGTGGTCATTTCTCATTTGGTGCTTATGGCTCTCTGCTTCTATAGAATATGGCTCTCTACAAAAGATTTCAAGGTTCAGCGATACTGTTTGAAGTCTAAATGGTATAACATTTTGCTGGGGCTGTTAGCTGCTTATTCTACTGCAGAGCCTTTGTTCAGATTGATAATGGGAATTTCAGTTCTGAATATAGATGGACAAATGTCTCTCGCTCCATATGAGGTGGGTGTCTTTTGTTCTAACAATTTAATGCTTCGTAGTTTTTCTCAGTTTTGTGTTTCTCTATCAGCATGTTGATTTCTTTGTATGTATCTCTCTAATTTGTCCTGTTCCTCACGAATGTGTAAATCTGATCTATGTACAACAACTACTCAATTCCTTTCTATAGGGGAAACCAGATTTTTGAATTTTCTTTTTGGATGAAATAATCAACATATTTTTTACGGGATGGAATTTTGAGAATGCTATTTTATGTTGTGTTATCTTTTGAGAATCTTGCTATCTTCTGTATTTGGTCCTTGTCATTTAAAACTCCGTATTGTACTAATACTTACCCAAGAGTTCTTTAGTCTCCCACCACTCTACATGACCTATTTAGCAAATCCTGATTTTCTTGGCAGGTCTTTTCCTTGTTTATAGAAGCTATTTCTTGGTGCTCTATGCTTGTCATGATTGTTGTGGAAACCAAAATCTACATCCGTGAAGTTCGATGGTTCGTTAGATTTGGAGTCATTTATACATTGGTTGGAGATGCAGTGATGTTGAATCTTGTTCTTACATTGAAGGAGTTCTACAACAGGTTTGTGTTTCTTAGAGTAACTAATAACCTTCTATAGTTTTGGTTAAAAATAACACCGGTTCATGTTTTCCTCTTAAAAGCATGAAATATTGTTTTTTAGAGTTAATTTTATCACAGTTTTATGAAAAATTATGATTGAGGACCTCATGTTTGTTTGTACTTCTTTTGTGCAGTTCTGTACTTTATTTGTATATCAGCGAGGTCTCTGTTCAGGTTTGTTGCTCCTATATGCCTTTTCATTTGTACAGGTTAATTTTCCTCTTTGATATTGTCTCAGTTATCCTTATGTTGGTCTTTTACTCTTTTAGTCTTGGGAGTTAGGCTGGTTATTGACTTTCTTAGGTTGCCAACTACATAGTTGTGTGGAAATGTGACACTTCTGTTGCTCCAGACAACATTCTTAAATGACCCCAGGTGTAATCAGACAGGGTGTTAGGACAATCTGTCTGTCTGTTCTTCAATATTTCAAAATTTTTTTTTCAGTAGTATTTGGTTTAGACTGTTAATTTTACAAATCCAATTTTCTTTTTTTGAACTTAGTGTAGTTCAGTTATGCTCGGGAGCTTGATTGGATTGTGTTGGAAGAACTTGTCTTATAGATTCTAGGTCAACAACATATTTGAATTTCTTAGTGCAATTTATAGTTCTGCTGGAAAACAAATAAAATGAAATCATGCTTTTACTGTATTTAGGACAGAGAGCAGCTTAGGTTGTTTGAAAGTTAACCTTTTGGTTCTCATATTAAGTCATATTAAAAACATCACTATGTACCCATTCTTCACACGTGGATAGTACTTTACTCTTCAAAAAATAAAACATGATTCTGACTTAACTGTTGCTTTTGTATAGGTTTTGTTTGGTATTCTTTTGCTCGTGTATGTTCCTGACTTGGATCCTTATCCTGGTTACACTCCTATACGGAATGAATCTGTTGATGATGCTGATTATCAAGAACTTCCAGGGGGAGAATATATATGTCCTGAGCAGCATGTCAACATATTTTCTAGTATGTATAATCTAATTTATGCCCTAAATATATGGTATCTAGGAACTTAAACATGGCATTTTATGCTGAATGAGTTATTTATCGTCATTCTTAAATGTAGAATAAAATTAGTTTGAAAGGTTATTTATTTAGTAGCTGGCTCTTTCTGTTTTGTGTTTTGAGTATAAACTTCATTGTGACTTTTTTTTGTGTGCAAAACATATTTACAAGTGCACATTAACACTCTCTCCATGTTTCTGTATATTTCTCTTCATCCTTTTCTCGAGAAATTATTACTAAATTAAAAATTATAATTCATGCAAACCTTGCAATAAGTGTTGTTCCCATTACAAATAAGCTTTTGTGGAATGTTCACTATTAGTCTTTTGCCTTCTTTAATAATTTACCTTTCATTTGATTTACGTGCAATGCTGTACCTCTATTGTTGATTCTTAATTAAAATTGATATTGATGAAGTTGCTGTAATCAATCTTTTTACAACTTTTCCTGGCCAACATTAAAATGCCATGTTTGGAGTATTCATTGTGTTCTTTAAAATGCAATTATATCTAAAGGGTAAAGTTATTCAGTTCCTAATTATATGGTGATTCACTATAAGGTTGTTTAGCTTTCTAATTGTATGGCGATTCATTTATTTGGCTAGGAACTATTTTTGCGTGGATGAATCCTATAATGAAGCTAGGCTACAAAAGGCCTCTCACTGAGAAGGATATTTGGAAATTAGATACATGGGATAGAACTGAAACGTTGAATAATAGGTACATGCTTGTTTACCTTATGATTGTTTTTGACATGATTTTTCTTATCAATTGTTACTTGACTTGTTTGCTAACTTATTTGTAGGTTCCAAAAATGTTGGGCTGAGGAATCACAAAGGTCTAAACCATGGCTTTTGAGAGCATTAAATAGTAGTCTTGGAGGAAGGTAAAAGTGGTTTTTAATTTCAATTGTTCTATCCTTGCAATTTATGTTAGTCTTTTTGTGTTTATGTTAATGCTTAGTTTTTATTTGGAAGAAAGAGAAATGGAGTTGGCCAAAACAATGAGGTGGTTTTGGAGAAAGTAACCAAAGTGTTGAATATATAATTTTCAAATTTAATAATGTTATGTATGGGATTTTTATATTTCTGGAGGACAAGATTTCAAAAGTAATATGAGTTTGATTGGCCAAAGATAAACTGGCATAATTATGAGCTTAACTTTTGCAATGGCATCTTTGAGATATTGGAAGATATAATTTAATCTATGTTTGATACATGCTGCAGCAGTAATGAAATTATGATGTTATGTTAAGTGATTGATTTTAGAGTTTTCACATGTCTAGAATTTGCTTCTAAAGGATTACATGTGATATACATGCATCTGATGGATGTTTCTCTTTGTGTTTTATAGGTTTTGGTGGGGAGGCTTTTGGAAGGTATTCTGCCTGTTTTTCCAAATTAAGTTCAGAGTTTGTTGGCTTTTTATTTAGAAGTTAATATGAATTCATTCGTGATATATGAAAAGTGAATAATGATTGAGCAACTTAACAAATGTCACTTTTTATAATTTTATTTATTTTAACAAAATGTCAATAAATTTTAAATATTAACTAAATGTCTTTTTTGGTCTCCTTAATACTTGTATTCTCCAATATACGCATATATATATATATATATTGTTCAAGGTATTGGTATATATACATATTTACTTTTATATACAAGTTAATATGCATATTTACCCTTAACTAAAAAACGACGTTTAATTATTAATCTAAAAAATATGACATTTAGTAAAAACTAAATATCAAAAGTTGACATCTATGACAATTTCCCATAATAATTCAGGAATAATGGTTTTCATCTATCCATTTTAGGAGCTAGTGTTTGTTAGCATCTTCTTCTTCACCTTGTCCCTTGTGTACTTACGTGTGTATTTGATGTGTATTTCTTGTGAATGTGTAGATCACATAATGTGATCTAAAGTCCAAATTGTCGAGTTCATTATATGTAATTTTTTTTTTTCATAAAATAGGTCTATAATGAGATTAAATATGTGGTATTTTGAAAAATCAATGTTTCTCGTCAACTAATACTATCTTGAAAAGAAAGGTTTTGTGATAGTCTTTCATATGTTGGATTTTCTAGGACATTAACTTACAATTTTCTTTTAGCTTTCTTATTCTTGGGCTTTTCTTCAAGAAGCTTTACATATCTGATGCATATCTGACATTTTCCCATTTTTTCAATCATAGATTGGCAATGATGGTTCCCAATTTGTGGGACCACTTATATTGAACCAACTCCTACAGGTTAGCTTCTCATTTTATCTTGACTTATTTTATAAAGTTTAAAATGCTAATCTTGTTTCCTCCATAAGGTTCAGTTGTAGATTTCCTTTAGTTTTGGTTTTATGATGAAAATTTATTTTGTTTATGTTGCCTAGTATTGGATGAAGATTGTTTGCAGTTAGGGATTCAATACTTATATATGTTAATATAAATCCTTCAAATTTTCTTTCCATGGGAGAACAAACAATAATACTACCTCTGTTTCATTAAAATAAATCATTTAATTTTCTTCCCATTTTACCCACAAGTTGCATCCACTTAATAAAAAGAGTGGGTCCCACATGTACTAAAAGACAATCCACTTTCACTAAACGATAAGGGGCAATTTGGTCCACTTTCTACCCAAATATCAAATTTCCCAATTATTTTGACATACTCATATGCCCTAAAGTCCCTATTTTATTGAAACGGAGGTAGTAAATATAAATTCTTAATTCCAATTGTGTATTTATGATTTATCTCTATTGTTGTCATGCTTCCTTATTCACATAATGCCAGTCGTTTTATCTGTAATTGGTGACTCATATATTATCCATTCCCTTTTTCTTCATGACATATAATAAGAGTATGTTCAGCATTCCTGCCTTTGTTGCCACTGATAACAACGTGTTTAGAATATTGATTAGAGGTATTTTTAATTTTAAGGTGCATCTCACAGATTGTTATTATAAAAGCTTCAATACAGATAAATACTTTTTCCAACAACCTTGGAAATGTTGCTTTCCTGAAAAGCTGTTTAAACTTCAAACCAAAGTAGGTTCCAAAGATTGGATAAATTATAGTGGAGAACCTTTATTTGCCTTGCACAGTTTTGGAGTTCTGAAGATTTTCTTTTTTAGAGTGAGAGGTATAGGACCATGGAGTTGATGCTGTTCACTTTGGCTGATATTGAGGATTTGATTCTGTTACTGCATGTTTCCCAATAGTTGTTTACTTACTTTATTTTGTCAACTTCATGCAGTCTATGCAACAAGGTGATCCAGCTTGGATTGGATATGTCTATGCTTTCTCAATTTTTGCTGGTGTGGTATGATATATATTTATATATATATATGTATATTCTCTATTCATTCAGCATTAAGTTTACCTTCTGAGTTTTCTTTTTATACATACATGATTGCCGTTCTGACAACATGAAATTCTCTATTTTGCTAGTCCTTTGTGTGTTGTTTAATTATCCACCCAACCTGCATATGTGATCAAGTTCAATTATTTCATCCCTCACTTGCCTATGGCATGATTTGGAATCTCCAACTTGTGTTGGATTATTTCTCCAAGTTGTGTTTCCTGCAAATAAAGAAAATATCTCTTTATTTATTATTTATTTGTATGTCAAGGAGACACATTAATCATTTCTGCTGGTTGGGTCATGACTCAGTTGTAGCATATGTAGGAAATACAAGTGCAACAACAGCAAAGCCTTAGTCCCAAACTAGTTGGGGTTGACTGTATGGATCCTTTAACTGGTATTCACAAAAAAAATTGATAAGTAAATAAATAATAAATATAAAAACATAAATAAATAATTAAACCGAAACTAGGTAGGTTCTAAGACATGGATTCTACACCTCCATTCTAGTGCATCACTAACTAAACCCTCATCTGTCTAAAGTCTTGAGATCTCTTGCAATAACTTCCCTCCAAGCAATATTAGGTCTAGCTCTACCACTATTAGTTCCTCTACCACTAAAGTATCACATTTGTGCACCACGGTTGCACAGGTCTATGCAAGACATGCCCATACCACCTATAAGTCGACCTTCTCTCACATTATTACCAACTTCTGCTACATACACTTTTTGTGTAATATGCTCATTCCTAATCTTGTCCAACCTAGTATGACCACACATCCGTCTCAACATGCACATTTCTGCCAAGTGCTATGTCAAGAAAAGAGTTTGACTGACTATTTATTTTAATGATTATGTAAGTCAAGGTGGGGCTGATGATCCTTAAAGTATATAATGCTACTTGTTTCTCAAGTGTGGGTTTATGGATCCCATGATTTGTTGATACTTAATGTCACTCAAAGTACTCCAATGCCATAATATCATCAAAAAATGGAAAAGAAGAATTATTAATTATTGTCATCGAAACGGGTTCAAATTGCTTAATTATTGAAACTGATGAATATTTTCTTATGATGTTACTTACCTGATAGAATCTGCAGGAGAATCTTCTGTTCTCAAACAACTAATGATTTTTATTCTTGCAATTTTTTTCAGGTATTTGGTGTGTTATGTGAAGCTCAGTATTTCCAAAATGTCATGCGTGTTGGTTTCCGGCTCAGATCAACTTTGGTAATACTACTGTCTTGTTCATTAACTATATGTGCAGTGCATTTAGAATTTCATTCTAAAATACCAAAATGAATTATGAGAATCAGCATAAAATGAAATGAAATGAAATCTGCTGTTAAAGAAATGCTTATGAGAAAAGTGGATTAATTTTACCTCAGATTAATCCAAGAATTTATTATGTAATCCTAAAACATAGAAATGTCATGTGATCTCAAAAATCATGACTATTTTGGTTGAAACACAGAATCAGTGTTTTGGTTGGACATGGAAAGAAGGATCACATAGTCAACTCAATCCTTTTTGAGAAAAGGTGGGGAGTCATAGGTGACATGTGGAAGAGTATTTTGATGGATTGTTAAACCATTGTACTGTTATAAACATTTGTTAAACTCAGATTTTATCTAGTTTGTTGAAAACATTAAAAATTCTGATTAATGATATATGTTCAATGTTTCTTTCATCTCTTGTGCTTTTCAGATTGCTGCTGTATTTCGCAAATCTCTGAGGCTAACCCATGAGAGTCGACGAAAGTTTGCATCTGGGAAGATAACCAACTTGATGACTACTGATGCTGAAGCACTTCAGGCATGCTCTTTCATGATAATCTTCTGCTTACTGTCCTTGACTAATGAATATAGACATAAATGTAGTTGCCTTCCACTTCAATTAGGTCATAAACTTTGTCATAGAATTAGTTTAATGAAAATATGTTGAAAACTCTCTTTGGTTCTTTGATACAGAGGTATGGTAGATATCTAAGCTAAGCCTTGCATTAAATATGTAAATGAGCCAAGTTATTCTTCCTGTAATATCAAAATTCTGCCTCTGATTTGGTCTTCTGTTTAACTAAAATTTCATCTTTTCTTTACTACACAATCCTTGATGAGGATGATGACTAGTTTCTAATTTCCTTAAACAGCAAATATGCCAATCACTTCACACCTTGTGGTCAGCTCCATTTCGCATTATCATTGCAATGGTCCTGCTTTTTCAGCAGCTGGGTGTTGCATCACTTCTTGGTGCACTGATGTTAGTTCTTCTGTTTCCGATACAGGTACTTGAAATTTGTTGACTCATTTTATCTGATCTGTGGTCCTTCAGATTTCTTATTGAAATGATCAAGTATCAGACGGTTCATTGCACGCAGAAAACATATAATGTTGTGGAAAGTCAATGTAAAACATAGGAATCCACTTGATTATAGGAGTGTATAGGAGCGTAGATCTTTCCCTAAATAGGATTTATGTAAACTAGTATAAAAGTTTCATTGTGAGAACTATATTCTTCTCTCAAATATGATTCACATTAAAAGCTTTTTGATGGGTATTTTCCATCATCTAAATTGAATGTTACTTAAGGGAAAGTTGGACTGAATCTTATAAAACTGTAAAACAGCTTAGAGTGTTGCAAAATAAATAGATAAGTTTCTTGTTACATATGTATGTATATTTCAAACTTTTGATTTCTGACCTTTTGATTTGATTGAATACTTCTGAATAGTCCCTTTCATTTGTTTTATTTTTCATATCTTGATTTGGTTGTCTGTGTGCATTGTCATGTTTTGTAAAGAATGCAACTGCAGCAATCAGTTCTTTTGACTATATGAATCGTTTGTTTTCATCCTACTCCATTTATAACTGAGTCCACAATAGTTAAGATTTAGTCGGGAAGAATCATGAGAGCCAAAAAAAAAAAAAAAAGTAAAAAAGAAAAAGATCATACAAGCCTCCAAAATTAAAAAAATATTGAAAGTATCTTGTCTTTTTCCTTGTAACTCACTAACTGGCCCATCAAATGTCAAGTGTTCACTTCAAGGTAATATGCCAGCTCATGTCAAGTTCATCCCATCAAGTAGTTTAGACTCCAGATGTAAATATGTAAATCATGGGGTTGCTCTTTTCTTTGTTTTATTTTTCATTTCATATTTTTTATTGAAATATTGTCTGGTGGTGTGTGCATTTTAAGAGTTGCTTATACTTTTGATTCTGTTACTTATTGATTTGTTGATGCCCATATCTTTGTTATTCTTTCTATTAACTGTGCGTAAAATTTGTATGTGCATGTTGACATTGGAACAGACATTTGTTATAAGCAGAATGCAGAAGTTGTCAAAGGAGGGGTTGCAGCGCACAGACAAGAGAATTGGCCTTATGAATGAAATTTTAGCAGCAATGGACACTGTGAAGTATGGTTCATTCTAAGAGACATTATCATTTTTTTTTGCAACATTATTGTCTGACATTTCTTATTTTCTAAAATGATTCAGATGTTACGCTTGGGAGGATAGTTTCCAGGCAAAAGTTCAACATGTACGGGACGATGAATTGTCATGGTTCCGTAAGGCATCATTATTGGGGGCGGTATGGCTTGAGCATATTTGATGAAATTCATTTTTTTTTCTGGCATATGATTGGATAAATGGTTAATTTGTTCTTTCAGTTTATTGCTTTTTGATTATTATTTTGGTAATCTTGTTACTTGCTTTGGATTTTGGAGTGTTTGTTTCTTTGAAATCTGCCCAAACCTGCTCATTAATCTCAAAAGAAAAGGGAGCAAACATAATAATTGTGGATTTTATTTTTCCTTTTTGATTGAGATAAGGAACTGACTTTACCAGGGAAATGGAAAATTAGTTTTATGCTTCAGAATAGCAACTTGAAAGGAGAGCTGGTAGGGACTGTAATAGATGTTTTTTCACCTTTTGTATGATATACAAAGAGTGAAGTTCTTGTGTTTAAAAGAAGAAGATGAGTGCCTTGGTGAATTAGAAAACAGTCATGGGCTGTCTTTAGTTTTAGGAGCAGAGGGTAATTCATTGGAAGAAAAGACACTCAACTCTGCCAGTTTGTTCTTTGTTGCTCTCCCTAATTTGGGCTAACAATTCCCATGTCTAGAAAACTAAATTTGTATGTGTACAAATATGTTTATACCTGAAATAATCAATCTGCATGACCTTCAACTTTTGGGATGATATTAGAAAATGCCCAGTTTGTAAGTACTTGTAGCCTAATTATATTTTTAGTTCTTAAAAGGGCCATATTCGTTTTGTTTATATATTGTTTATAGCTTATAAACTGTTTATATTATGTTTATAATTAAAAAGTGAATATTTTGAGAATTAATTTTAAAAAAATGACCTTTTTTACAATGTGATAAAATTTAGTGGGCTATTTATGTCAAAACCGCCTAACTTTTCTAGTTGAACATTGTAATTACATTGCTTGTTTATGAATTTTGGTTTATTGATCTGCTACATGGATGCTTAGAGCTGTGATAGTAAGGTTTTTGTTTTTGTTTTTAGCTGATAAATATTATCTTATCTTGCTTCCATACAGATGAATGGTTTTATACTAAATAGTCTTCCAGTGGTGGTGACTGTGGTTACATTTGGTATGTTCACTCTTCTTGGGGGAGATCTAACACCTGCTAGGGCATTTACATCGCTCTCCCTTTTCTCCGTGCTTCGCTTTCCCCTCTTTATGCTACCTAATATAATTACTCAGGTTTTCTTTCTTGCTTCTTGCCATATCTTATATCCTTCTCACTGCTAAGATTTTGCATATAACGTTAACTGCTAGCTGCTCAGACAATTTTCTTCTTCTATTTTTATTGATTAGTCAGCAAAACTGAATTGATTAGTCATAAACAAATTTAGCCAAAAAATGATATGATCTTAATCTTAACCGAATAAGAGTTTTATATATTTGAAGGAAAAATTCTAGGAATAAAAACATTTTTGTTTCACAGGTATGCTTTAAGGTACACATTATATACATTGAAATGCTCAACTTTCAGTTTTCTCAATGTCACGAAATTAATTTTAACAGTGATATTGTGTTCTCTGAGGTTTTTCTCATCCCACCTGCAGGATTTGTGCAAAAATTGTTGGAATAAATTTTATCTTTTTTGCCTGATTGATTGGATTAGTCCTTTCTCCTTTATGTAATTCGATTTTTAATGGCACTGTAATCTGACAGGCGGTAAATGCAAATGTGTCCTTAAAGCGTTTGGAAGAGCTGCTTCTAGCTGAAGAGAGAATCCTTCTACCTAATCCTCCTCTTGAGCCAGGACAACCAGCAATCTCAATAAAAAATGGATACTTTTCTTGGGATTCAAAGGTTCTATTTATCAGTTTTATTGCTTTAGGCAGCACATGCACTTGTATTTTTGCATGCTTATGTTCATAAGCACGATCACCTTTTAATAGATCAGTCTTCTATGCTTTCGTTAACTTTGGATTGATAAAAAAAATTGGTTATTTTGTTTTGTTTAAACAGCATCCTCTAAACACCAAACACCCCCACCCACGCACACACACACTACTCACTCACACACTCTGATATTAGATCTATAGTAGCCTCCATAATGAGAGAAGTGCCAACCTAGCTTAGACATGCTGTTGTGTGTGTACAATTCATAACATGAAAATGAACGTATTCATTTCAGTAGCAAGTATTATTCACATTTGTTGATGTACATTTACTCTCATGAACAAAGGTTCAAGCACTTGTAACTATAATGATGCATTAGTTGTCACTATTTTGCCAATGATCTTTCAATGTCAGCAGTGCAACTGTAGCTGTCTTGCAATGTGCACGAACTGAAGGAAATGCTTCTAATTATTAACCATTAAATTTTTATTTTAGGCGGAGAATCCCACATTATCAAACATCAATTTGGATATACCTATTGGGAGCCTAGTTGCCATTGTTGGTAGCACGGGAGAGGGGAAGACCTCTCTTATATCAGCAATGCTTGGGGAGCTGCCTGCAGTATCAGATTCAAGTGCTGTTATTAGGGGATCTGTAGCTTATGTTCCACAAATTTCATGGATTTTTAATGCAACCGTAAGATAAAACATGCTGATACTTAACATGTTTTTCTATATCATATGACCTTCATATTCCATGCATTTCAAAGTTATAACTATGATAAACAAAATTATTTTTCACATTTCCATAATCTTAATTTTTTTTATTCATATCTATGTTTGGTCCTCAACTATATATATATATATATATATATATATATATTTAATTGTAGTTGAGTTGTTATTCATTTGAGTACAACAACATGCTGATCCCATGAGTCTATTTTTTAAGGTTCGTGACAACATTTTATTTGGATCTGCTTTTGATTCATCAAGATATGATAAAGCAGTGGATGTGACTTCATTGCAGCATGACCTTGATTTACTGCCTGTGAGTTGTTTCACAAGTTACTATATTGCTAGTCCTTAAAAATATGAGAGTTCCAAATCTTTGGACAGTTTTCTCTAATGAGTTTTTCATTTCCAGGGTGGTGATCTCACTGAGATTGGTGAAAGAGGGGTGAACATTAGTGGGGGGCAAAAACAGAGAGTTTCCATGGCTAGGGCTGTTTATTCCAATTCAGATGTATACATTTTTGATGATCCTCTAAGCGCACTTGATGCTCATGTAGCTCGACAAGTAAGAATATTGATTCATCATTTTGCTTAAACACAACTTCTTTTTTTGGCTGCTGCAGACTGGTCTAGCCCAGTTTTGATTCTTGCAATCACATGGTATCTCAGCATCCATTAATGCTGGGCTGGAGTTTCTTTTTGTGGTTGTGAGTCTCAAATTATTTACAGGGCCTAAACATAAGACGGGTTATAAAGCTGCATGATACATGAAATAAATGGACTTAACATGTTATAGTTCTTGCAAATTTAGTAAGGCTGTTAAATGGAAGGTTTATTCTCACCTGTGCCCTGATAAAATATGGTTGCATTACATTACATTGTGTGATGTACAAATTTATAAGAAATAGAAACAAATTAGAGGGTGGAAGAAAGGAGATGAGGGATGTCAAGTGCAAATAGGTGGTTCTTTTTGCCTTTCTCTATCTAATAACCAGCAGCTGCTATTTGAAATCTAGAACTAATCAGTTTTTGAAGTTGCTATTTCCGTAACTATTAACACTGTTGATTGATCCGTTATTCAGTTATGACTTGAAATCATAATTTAATGTTTATCTGAAGTGTGGGCACGTGTGCATTCTTAAAATATGGAAGTTTTTAATGTTACTTGTTTCTAGAAAATCCACAGCAATGGGCCCTATGACACTGTTTGGTACTTTGACAGCACAACTGTGATTTCTACCATTATTTATTTCCTTATTGCAAAATGAAAATATCAAAGCTGAAAACTAGTAAATGACAATTTTCACCTTAAATAAGTCGAACTTATTTATTTATTCCTTGCATCCTTTTGTGCATTAGATTCGTCCTAGTTCATGATGTTAGATGTTACTGGCTATATTGACCACTTATTATCTTTAGGTTTTTGAAAAATGCATCAAAGGAGAACTAAGCAGGAAAACAAGAGTGCTTGTAACAAACCAGCTTCATTTTCTTTCTCAAGTTGATAGAATTATCCTCGTACATGAGGGTATGGTGAAAGAGCAGGGAACATTTGAGGAGCTATCAAATAATGGCATGTTGTTCCAAAAGTTAATGGAAAATGCTGGAAAAATGGAGGAGTATGTGCAAGAGAAGGAAAATGGTGAAACTGATGAGCATAAAGCCTCTTCAGTGCCCACTGCTAATGGGTTAGTGAATGATCCCACTAAAGATACAAGTGAGACAAAAAAACAAAAAGTAGGCAAGTCTGTTCTTATCAAGCAAGAAGAACGGGAAACAGGTGTTGTCAGTTGGAATGTTTTAATGAGGTAATGAAATGGTGATGGTAACACATCAAGTATTTATATCAGTGATGTTTGATGATTGTGAAAACGTGATTATTGTTTTGCCTTCTTTGTGTTATCCTTCAATCATTCTTTCTTTAATCTTCTCTCGTCAGTTATCTAAATTGATAGCAAGGTAAGAATAGTGAGGCTTCTTTAACCAATGGCTATCTGTAATTTGAGTTTATAAGTTCTAGAGAGTAAAGCCACATTCTCTTTGTAGGTACAAGAGTGCATTAGGAGGTACATGGGTGGTAATGGTACTCTTTATGTGCTACATCCTAACAGAAGTTTTGAGAGTTTCAAGTAGTACTTGGTTGAGTAATTGGACAGATCGATCAGTTACTAAAAGCCATGGTGCTATGTACTACAATCTCATCTATGCCATTCTATCATTGGGTCAGGTATTAATCAATCAGATAACACGTGATCTATTGTTCAACTGTAAATTTTATATTCAGTGGCATTGCAATTTTCCATTTTAGTATATTCTTGCAATAATCCATTCTAGTATAGTTTACCTATTTGTTTCATTGACTCGTAATGATTTATAAAGAAGTGGAAGGATCTTTACTCCATTTGACCTTACTAACTTTTCACGGGTTTTCCCATTTCTAGGTTATGGTGACATTATCAAACTCATATTGGTTGATCATATCAAGTCTTTATGCTGCCAGAAGGTTGCATGATGCTATGCTTAATTCTATTTTGAGAGCCCCAATGGTCTTCTTTCACACAAATCCACTTGGGCGTATAATTAATAGGTTTGCGAAGGATCTTGGTGATGTAGATCGGAATGTTGCCCCATTTGTGAATATGTTTCTGGGTCAGGTGTCTCAGCTCCTTTCTACATTCGTCCTTATTGGCATTGTGAGCACCATGTCTTTGTGGGCCATAATGCCGCTTTTGGTTCTGTTTTATGGATCCTACCTATATTATCAGGTATTGAAACTTATCTGCATTGTGGTTGGTTTTATCCATGATTTGTTAATAGCATTCTTTTGTCCAAGTTAACTCCTTTTCTTTTATTAATTGGATGTAATTATGCAGTTGAATTTCCTGTTTCCAAGAAATGAACCTGTTTATATGCCGTCCATAAATAATAGATAGCTGTACAATATCATATTCTTCACTAGATTTTTGTGTGGCAGAAGCCTTATTCCAACAATCTCGATATAGTAGATTGCCTTGGGAATTGGAGGTCACTTTGACAATCATTGCTTTTATGCTCAGTACCTTGCTGTTTACGGCATGCTATCAAGCCATTTTTAATGGTTGGTCTGTGCATGCTGTCTAGTATTTCATCATAATGTCTTTTGTCATTAATCTGGGAAACCATAAAGGCTATTTTATTTTTGGTGATTTGATGTCTACTCTTTCTAGATTAGTTTGTTTGAAATCAAATCATAACAGAATGAATGCTTCGAGTGGTATATTAATGTATGTCACTTCAATGGATCCATTATTCTTATATCTGAAATATGCTTCTGCAGTTCTTTTACTTATGCTTATTTAGGATTGAACTGTTTCAGACCCTTTTAGTGGTTAGATATTTTCCCCCTTTGTTTTGAGATTTCCATTGCATCTAACAAAATTTATTTTGTTTTATAGAGTACAGCACGTGAAGTAAAGCGCATGGATTCTGTAAGTAGATCACCTGTGTATGCACAATTTGGAGAAGCTCTCAACGGTCTGTCTACCATTCGTGCATACAAAGCTTATGATCGGATGGCTGAAATCAATGGCAGATCTATGGACAACAATATCAGATTCACCCTTGTCAACATGAGTGGGAATCGCTGGCTTGCAATCCGTTTGGAAACTGTTGGTGGTCTTATGATATGGCTTACAGCAACCTTTGCGGTGATGCAGAATGGAAGGGCAGAAAACCAACAGGCATTTGCATCAACAATGGGTCTGCTTCTCAGTTATGCTTTAAATATTACGAGTTTACTAACTGCTGTACTCAGACTTGCCAGTTTGGCTGAGAATAGTTTAAATTCTGTGGAGCGGGTTGGCACATATATAGAGTTGCCATCAGAGGCTCCTCCTGTTATTGAGGGTAACCGCCCCCCTCCTGCATGGCCTTCATCAGGATCAATCAAGTTTGAGGATGTTGTCTTGCGTTATAGGCCTGAACTTCCACCAGTCCTACATGGACTGACGTTTACAGTTTCTCCAAGCGATAAGGTTGGGATAGTTGGAAGGACTGGTGCAGGCAAATCGAGCATGCTCAATGCTTTATTTCGAATTGTGGAACTGGAAAGGGGAAGAATCTTGATTGATGGCTGTGATATTGCAAAGTTTGGGCTGATGGATCTACGGAAAGTGCTTGGTATCATACCACAATCGCCAGTTCTTTTTTCAGGTGTGTGCTATCTACAGTATTGGTCTTACTCATGATAATAAATGGTGATTGACTAGTGTTTTTCTCCCTAGGAACTGTAAGGTTTAATCTTGATCCTTTCAATGAACATAATGATGCTGATCTTTGGGAGGCGTTAGAGAGGGCACACTTAAAGGATGTCATCCGAAGAAATTCATTGGGTCTGAACGCTGAGGTACATGCTATTCTGTTTTAGATTTCTGGTTTTGGAGAAAGTGATTCTCTTTCATAACAAGTCCATGCAAGAGTTAATATATCATCATGAGGCTTAGCCATTTGCAGGGAGGGACACTTCCCTAGTTAAAGCAGAGCAGCTCAAACCTTGCTAGTGTTTTCTTCATAGATATCTGTAGTGCATAAATGACTTTAAAATAGTTTGAGAATCTTCTCTTAACTCTCCCTCTCTTCCCCAGTTCTCTCGACCTGGAATTATTTTTTGGGTTGGGGTCAATGACTGTTTTCTTCAGAACTTAGCAGAATTGGGATAACAGTGAGCTCAAAGATCCCAGTTTTAGTTAAACTTCTGGGTAGCAAAATCATGCTCATTGTGCTGCTATACAACTTTAGACCTTCTTCTCTATTCTATGGTACCATTTTCTATATGATATGGTAATTTTGTCTCTGGAAGTTTATGGTCATTCCTTAATTCATCACATATCATCTTGATCTATGACTCTTCTGTTCTGAAATTGTTTAATCTTTTATTTGACTTTGAACTATAATCTTCTTCTTATTTGTCCAGGTTTCTGAAGCTGGAGAGAATTTCAGTGTCGGACAGAGACAGCTACTAAGTCTTGCTCGAGCATTATTGCGGAGATCAAAGATACTTGTTCTTGATGAAGCTACCGCTGCTGTTGACGTAAGAACTGATGCTCTTATTCAGAAAACAATTCGTGAAGAATTCAGATCCTGTACAATGCTAATCATTGCTCACCGACTTAATACCATCATTGATTGTGATCGCATCCTTCTACTTGATTCTGGCAAGGTAAGTTTAAATTTAGTAGTTTTATTTCATTCATTTTTTCTTTCAGATAGTATCATGGAGGTCAAACTTAAGTTCTGGAAACGACTGCTGCAAATTCAATGAGATTTTTTTTGAACTAGTTGAAACTCTTAGCAGCACAATTTACCAGCTTTGCAGACTGCTGCTTGATGTAACTGCCAAACGATCATATAACTAACAGTGCTGCTGTGTGAAGGCACTGATATCACACTCTGTGAAATAGAGATTTGAATTGAGACTCAGAATAAGATTTAGATTAATTTTAAAGCTTAAAATAATACATATAAATTGTGGATATATCTTCCAATAATTTTATCAAAACTACTAATAATTTAACTGCAAATCATTTTGTAATATAAAATTTCAGTTTCAAATTATGTGCTCAATACAATATATAAGAGAGCTTGCAAATATCAAACTATCAAGTTAAAATTGAAAAGAACAAAAGGACTGAAGTCATTAAATTTTTTTTTCTTATCCAAATCCATGTTCATTCCATTTTTTTTCCTAAAGCCCTTCATATCGTCATTATCAACATAGCTTTTATAATTATGAACTTCAACTCTCTCTAAAAAATATGTGATTATTCTCCAACATGCACAGATAGATTATTAGTGGGTAATTTTATATCATGGAACGATTGCTATGATTTGTTTATTCTTTGAATTTCTCATAATTCTTCTTCAGGTTTTGGAATATGACTCACCGGAGGAACTATTGTCAAATGAAAATAGTTCTTTCTCAAAGATGGTTCAAAGTACAGGAGCTGCAAATGCTCAATACTTGCGTGGTTTAGTACTTGGAGGGGAAGGAGAGGGCAGGCTTGGAAGACAAGGGAGCAAACAGTTAGATGGGCAGAGGAAATGGCTGGCCTCTTCCCGTTGGACTGCCGCTGCGCAGTTTGCCCTTGCTGTTAGCCTCAGCTCATCGCAGAATGACCTCCAGCGATTGGAAGTCGAGGATGAGAACTGTATCCTCAAGAAAACAAAGGAGGCGGTTATAACTCTGCAGGGAGTTTTAGAAGGAAAGCATGACAAAGCAATAGAAGAATCACTAAATGAATATCAGATTTCCAGAGATGGCTGGTGGTCAGCCCTTTATAAGATGGTTGAAGGTAAAATTTCTTGTCTTACATGGGTCATGCATAACCTTTCAACAGTTGTCTTGCTCTTCTCTTTCTTTGCATTTTATGATTTCAATTTTTTTTTTTTTTTGATAAATGCATTCTTTGTTTAATATGAACTTTATGGGTAACTTTTACCCTTATCAATTATGTTAAATCAGATGTTTTGGTTTAATCTGTTGCATAATTCTTTAAAGTGGCAGCTTGTGCTGCAGTTGCAAATGCTTACTAGAAAAAGCTATTTAGAATGTCGCATATATTTGGAGTTCTTTCTTCCGTTATGTTTTCTCATTTACTCAATAATCTTCTATTCAGGTCTTGCCATGATGGCCAGATTGGGTAAAAACAGACTTCAATCTGATTTTGGCTTTGAGGAAAGATCTATTGACTGGGACAATGTGGAATAGGGAAAAGAGTGTTTCTTTGCTTACCACTACTTTCAATTGCAAAGTAGTATCTCATAAGCGGGTATTTTTGCATGCGAGTCAGAATTAGTTCATATGCTTCAGGTTTTGTAATTTAAGAAACAATTTTTAATTGTACATTTAACCTTCGTAGATGAGGTTGGAATCTTTAGATGGGTTATAATGTGATAAGCTTGCATACATGGTAAAGGATTAGGATATTTTGATTGTTAATAAGCTGTTGTGGCACGAAATATACTCTGGCTATGTTCAAATATTGAAATTTTGGCTCTTCTGGCAAACAATTTACAGTGCCTTTTGAAATCTTTGCATTGGTTTATGCTACTGGGCATTTCTCAATTCTAAATAGCTTTGATCTCCATTAGGGGCCTAACCATACTTTCACCTTCAACTTTTTGTCTTTTTTCCGTATCACCCTTTCAGCTTTACATTCATCTACTAACGATCACACCTCGATTGAAAATTTTAATGACATACCTGAAAAAGTTTTAAAGTATGTAAACTTTAATAAAATTAACTTAAAATTCATGGCCAGTTTAATTAGCTTATAAGTTTTTGGGACTGTTTTGTAATTATATAAATTACAAAATAGCCCATTTTCAACTTCCCGCCTCCATCAAAGATTTTAACTAGGCTAGAATTGGTTTGAAAAGCTCAAATGTACAGGAACGAGTTCGAGCTTGTCCCTGTTGTGTGTATGGGAGCGAGTTCAGGCTTGAGCCTTGGTTTGTGTATGTGTCGGTGTGTGTATATATATATTATGAAAGGAATATTTTTTTTTTAAAAAAAAAATTCTAATCTTTTCTGCGAGTTTCAACAGTTACAAATTTTTTGAAAGATATGATGTTAGAAAATATTATTATAGTTAATCAATTTTTTCGACCAGCGCTTTGCTCTAAAAATTAATTTTTTCTTCTAAGATCTAAAAATTATCATCAAGCATAATATTTTAATTATTTATTATTATATTTCTTATTTTTTATATGAAATCATAATTTGCAATTAATGAAATTCATATTTGATTTTAATATATATAATTATAAAAAATAAATATGCTATTTAGTTTACTACACCTATGAAATATTTTAATATTTTGCTATCTTCTATATCTATATCTCTATGATAAGCGTGGACAAGTTCACTGGTCATCTACAGTGAAATACATACATCGCCTTGTTTTTTCCCTCTCTTAGACGTCTCGTTTCACACCTTTCTTTCTCCTCGCCAGCTTCCTTCGTCTTGCATGCCACCGAATCCCTGCCTTTCACTGCATAATTTCCAACGTCTTTTCTTCCTCCTTTATCTCACTCACCATTTCATATATTTCTTCTTTTTTAACCATGCCACCAAAACATCTCCTTCCCACTAAAACCGCCATTAATATTTACTGTTACTTCCTCATCCTATAATTTGTTGTCGATTTTTCTTTTTTTTTCTTTCCCTCTCTCATGCCATCAAAACTTTTCCCTCTGCGCCACCCCTTTTCTTATCAAGCTCACCGAAATACCGACTCAGTTAACCATCATTAGAATTTAACATTTTTTTAATCCTTCCCTCTCCTCTTGTGTGGTGGTTGAAGAGTCAAAGAAAGGAAGCCGAACAGTCAGCTTGGGTCGGCCCAAGCGTCGACTATGTGACGACTCCATGCACTCTTTGAAGATTGATGATGTAAAAAATGAATTTCCTTTTGATTTTTTTAGTTTCTTTTCTGATTTTGAGTTCTAAGTTTGTGAATTTGGTCGTTCATTGATTGAGTGAGCTAGTTGATGATTAAACATGTCTTTTGTCTATCTATGTTTATTGCTGAACCGATGGTTCATGAGCGATTTAGAGAAAGTACGATTCAATTTTTTATTTGACAAGGTGCTGAACCAACTTGTTCGATTCTCTCTGGATTTTGGTTAAGTTTTCCAAAATGAACCGAGTTTGCAGAGTGCTAATTAAGATGTTAATAATAGCCAAATTATATAGTATAAATTTTGCATTAGAAAAAAATATATTTTTGCAATTGGAACTTTATGATTTATCACAATTATACCATATTTCAAAAATTTTGTAATAACTATGTCATATTCACAAGCTCATTATAATTGCATCATAATTCAAATTATGAACAAAATTGAGAAAATATTTTTTTTCGATGTGGGTCCTAAATAGTTAGACTAACCCGATAGCTAAGTTTTTGTGTCTTCTATACCACCATCACTTTCTCTCGGTTTGCCACAACCTAAAATCAACATCTATTTTCATTATATTATAATTCTAAGGAAATTTTGAATTTATGGGATAATTGTTAAAAAGTATATTTATGAAATCTGCTAGGCTTTAAAAACTAGGCATAGAATTAGAAACAATAATTGGTAATTCCAAAAGAACACAAGTCATGTATTATGTCACAAATTATCATATTTTATTCAAACCCGTCTTCTCTTCCACGTCAACACTATCATTTCGCATTTCGCAGGCCAATACATTTTTGTATTAAGTACTTTGAGAGTAGCTATGAATTCAAATAACTCAATTTTATTTTTTATATTCATAGAAATTAATTTGTAAATTTATTAATTTAAAATTATAAAATTAAGATTGAGAAAAGTTTATGTTTTTAATAGATTAATTAATAGAAACATTGTAAATCGCACAACACAACATAGGTGACTCTCTGTGCACAAGCGAAAAGACCATGGTTGGCCAGAAAGATTATTGATGGAGGAGCTCACGTCAGCCGTGACGTTGCAGGGACCGCGTATATTTTGTCTTCCTCTGCTTTCCAACAAGTAAGGCTCATCAAATTCCTTTCTTCTTCAGAATTTATTTATTAGTATATATAAATGCATATTGACTCAAGCAGTGACCACGCAATGCTTACTCTCCTTAGTCACTCTGGCTATTCAAATTTGAAGCTTTCAATCCTTTAAACCCGTTCTTGATTGTTGAAGGTTCTTCTTATTCTATTTCAGTTAAACTGTAACTTGTGTTACTAACTGAATTGATCAACGGACTTTTTATATATACTGGTCTGGATTGGTGAAATCCCAATGTGTCCTTTTTTTTTTTTTTGCATACTGAAAAATTCATTTATTTGAACTGAACGTTTGATAATGATTGGAACTAGAACATAATGGGTTTAATTTAGTTCATTACGCTTGCAGCCCATGCATGTAGCAACAAGGTTTAAGTTAGTTGGATCTTTTTCATTAGTGGTCTTCTTGGTTGTCTTTGAAAATGTTAAAAATGGTTATCTGAAATGGGTCTATTTTGGTTTTCAAATTTGAACAATTGCAGACTTAACTTCATTTTCTTTTGTCACAACCAAATGGGAGTGGTTGCATATTTCTTTTACTGTCTCTTCTAATTATAAAAATTGAGATAAATTTATCGTTGTTCTATGAATGAGAATATTCAATTTTGCTATTTTGTTCTTAAGGTTCAGAAATGGGAAGCCAAGAATTTGAGTGTTTAATTCAGTAAGTGTTGGTTTGTGATGTTTTTCAGGTTGCTGAGAACAGAGAAAGAGATGGGTTTGGAGGCATTGGAGTGGTATTGTCGACCAGTAGCAAATGGGGTTTGGGCAAAAGTAGTGGACAGTGCATTTGGTCCCTACACCCCATGTGCCATTGAGTCTCTAGTTATTTGCATTTCTCATTTGGTTCTTTTGGGCTTATGCTCTTATAGAATATGGTTGATTAAGAAGAATTCTAAAGCCGAAAAGTATACTTTGAGGAAAAAGTTGTATAACTATTTGTTAGGATTGTTGGCTGGTTATTGCACAGTTCAGCCTGTATTAAGATGGATGATGGGTATCTCTATTTTTAACCTGGATGGACAGACTAGTCATGCTCCCTTTGAGGTATTTTTTCTCATTACCAAAATTTGCTCATTGTCTTAGGAAACTTTGTATGGGCCATTATATATTTTTTTCCCTTTTATCAGGTTATAATTTGATTTCACTATTGATGTTTTCCTTGTTAATTTGTTATTATCAAAGTCCATTCCTTGCTAAAATATCCCAAGTAATTTTTGTATCCTGTTGCAGATTGTATCATTGATCATTGAGGCCCTTATGTGGTGTTCAATGCTCATTCTGATCAGTATGGAAACTAAAATTTATATCCGACAATTCCGGTGGTATGTGCGCTTTGGAGTTATTTATGTATTGGTTGGTGAAGCTGCGATGCTTAATCTGATCTTCCCTATGCTTGATTACTATAGTAGGTTAGTTTTTCTCCTATTCTCCTATGTAGAAGTTTTTATTTCATTTTTTCCCAATCCAATGAAACTGTGAATTGGAGATATTGATTATTTGATACCATTGTTGTCTCCTGTTATCTATATTTGTCAAGCTGAAGCTATTGCAAATATGATGAAGAAACATTTTTTTAGTTATATGTTGTAAGCATTAGTTGCAAGCATATGGCACATCAGTGATGCTAATAACACTATTGAAAATGTATTGTTTAAAACTTAACCATTGGGATAAGCAAATGGAAATTCTAAGTGTCATGAAGTTTGAGAAAAAGTAAATGGGATCTCTAAGCTCACAAAATCTTAGTCCTTTTCCAGATTCTGACACAATACACATGAATAGATTTACGTAAATTAGAATTTGGAACATATTTCATTGATGCTCTAATTTGGGCTCTTAGAACCCATTATTGGGAATTTATAAAAAGGTTTTCTTTTATCGATGATTAATGATAGAGCAATATGCAACAATCTCGTACTTTAGTAGGGAAATTTTAATTCCTGATTTGTCTAAAAAGAGTTGTATGCACAGCCTGCATAGGCTTTGGTATGATTCTTATCTGGCCTTATTCCAGATAAGGATGCAAATTGCATTTGTCAAGTTATTTCTTTGAAGTTTAAATTCATTTGCTTGAGTTCGTGACAACACTATTTCATTTTTCTTCGCCTTGCAGATTTGCATTGTATATGTACCTCAGTTCTGTTCTCTGCCAGGTTTGTTGCCCCTTTTTCCTTTCCTAGTAAGTGAAGTAGATGTCTTTAGATGCTTCGTACTTCAGGTTGTTCTGCTTAAAAGTAATATTCAATGACCTTTAGATTTAACTTCAAGGCCTGGTCCCATCTTTCTCTAACTCAGATCACAGGATACCGAGGCAACAAGTCTTTTGGCAACACAAATTTGTATATTCATAATACAATCGTAACTAGGGATAAGTAGTAGCTGGAAATTTCAATATCGTTAGAATCTCTATTAGCTAGCACATAGTATTGGAGGGAAATTCCATTTTTTTTAATTGATGCCTCGGTAGGTTGCAGATACTAATTCGGTCTTAAACCTTTGAAAGGGCTTTAAATCTGGATCCTTTCCTGTTACATGAAGTATAGGCAGTGGCAAATCACATGGTGATCTGATTATACTATGGGATCACATAGAATTTTGTTTATGACAGGTCCATTCCAACACTTGGGATGTTAAGTTCTGTGCAGAAAAAGATGAATACATAGCCATGGTTATGAACAATACACCCTTAGCCTGGGTCTACTTGGATTTTCCTTCTCCATTTAACTTATCTTGAAACCATTTGAGGCATATCAATATTTCCTGGTGTAGGTCTTGTTTGGCCTTCTTCTTTTGTTCTATATTCCCAATTTGGATCCGCATCCAGGTTACAACATTGTACAACCTGAATACCCTGAAAATGGTGAATATGAAGCACTTCCTGGTGGAGAGCAAATATGTCCCGAGAGGAAGGCCAACTTATTTTCCAGTAAGTGGTTTTTCTTGTTCACTGTACTCCATGTTGTGTTCTTGATTCGAATTTCCAGGTTATTTTTTCCAAACACAGTAATTTGTCACATATTGGCAAGAGAGCTAACTTATGGTATTAATGACTGAAAAAATAGAGAACATGATCTAACTTACCAATTATATTGGTCATTGTCCCCTTATAGGAATATATTTTGGGTGGATGACTCCAATTATGAAGCAAGGTTATAAAAGACCTATCACTGAGAAAGATGTTTGGCAGTTAGACACATGGGATCAGACTGAGACGTTGATAAACAGGTTTGCCCCACATTTCTTTTCTTGTATAGGCTTCTGCTTGAACTTTGCCTCTACTGCAGACTCTTAAGAAATGTCAACTTTTGCAGGTTCCAGAAATTTTGGGTTGAAGAATCTCAAAGGACAAAGCCATGGCTTTTAAGAGCATTGAACAATAGCTTTGGGAAAAGGTTTTGGCTCTCCTTCCTTTTCATTCTAATTGGATAAGAGATAAGGTGGTTAGAAAAATGTCATGCATTTATCTCTTTTTCTTTGCTTTAATAATTTTTTTTGTGCAGATTTTGGTTAGGTGGGCTATTCAAGGTAATATTCTCATCTTGTTTAGTTTTCTGTGGATGGTTGTTTGGGTTAACTTCTTTAGTAATGACTTGTAAGCAGGATGTTCGTATGCCCTTTTCCCATCAAGTTACTTGATTATTATAGATAGATGAGAAAATTATATCTTGAATTTGATGATATTGGAAGTGACACATTGATTGCTTATTTGTTTCCTTATTCCGTCAATTTCATCATATGATGGACTTTCTACTAATGGCAGAGTTCACATGGTATTTAACGTACTTCTTGTAGATTGGAAATGATCTTTCGCAGTTTGTGGGGCCTGTTTTGTTGAACCATCTGTTAAAGGTTTATTTCTTTTGGATATTCTTATTACTTGGTTGATATTTCCCATATTTATTGTGGATTCTCTAGAATTTAACTCCTATCATTGTTTATTTCACTCTGGAAAATAAATTTCATTTGATTTGAAACAAAAATAATTTTATTGACGATATCGCACTCTCATAAGATTGTAACTATTTTATACATCTTGCAGTCAATGCAACAAGGGGATCCAGCCTGGATTGGTTATATATATGCTTTCTCAATTTTCATTGGAGTGGTATGCATCCTCTTTCATGTTTTTCCATGACTTTATTTTTCATATTCTTTTGCATTGGCATATAAAATGTATTTTTCAAGTCACTTTGTTTCTTTTCTAATCTTTCAATCTTTAAAATCTTTCATATGCTTGATTGTTCTTTTGGTCTGTATCAGTTGAGAGATAAATGCTTTGTCATTTGATAAATTATAAGGTCCCAGGAGGATATTGCTCATTTAAAAATGTTTGATATCTGACTTCTAGTTTTCTCAAAATTCTTACTTTAGGGAAAGATTTAAATGACAAGGGATAAATGGCATGACTATAATTTTGCAACGTGTCTGAAACTGTAAAACATTTGTCTAGAGTGCCGAGTTTCATTCTATTCCTATAATAATTTTTCTTTATGCTTAAACATTTTTTCACTCCTCGTTTTATTTATGCAATTCTATCTTTGCCCTTGCCATGGATAACTTGGGACATCTTTTTATTGACTAATTGATTTTACTTGCTACAGTCATTAGGCGTGCTATGTGAATCTCAGTACTTTCAGAATGTTTTACGCACTGCTTTTCGGCTGAGATCAACTTTGGTAAATCATTATGCTGTTTTAAAAATGTCCAGACATAGGAAGTTGCTTTGGATATCTCATTCAGCTTAATCTGCCTTCTGAATCTGGCCAGTAGCCTCACCAGATTCCATTTTTGGTTCCTGAATGAGTAAGGTGTTCTAAACAAGACTTCTTTATACCAGATTGCTTTTGATTGCAGGTGGCTGCCATATTTCGTAAATCATTAAGACTAACACATGAGAGTCGCAAGAATTTACCGTCTGGGAAGATAACAAATATGATCACTACAGACGCTAATGCAGTCCAGGTATGCTCTTTCTGGATGACCATGGATGTAAAATGCTTAGTTATTCAAGGAAAACAAAGTGAATTTATAAATAGTTGTTGAATGTGAGCATAATAGTTAAAACTTGCGTCACTTATAAGGGATAAAACATGAACTAAATCTAATTGGATGCAGAGAGCCAGATATGAAGAAGAAGATAATAAGTAATCTAAATTAGTAAAAACTAGGAAGAAAGACAAATATATAATTTTGTGCATCATTGATTTGGTCAACATTAAACGAGAGTAGCATTTTTACTGCAAGTAACACACAGAATCTCTGTTGTGACTTTAAACATACCTAAAACTGGATCATCCTGTGATTAAAGTTTAGCTAATTTTTCTCCTTTTTTTCTTTTGTTTCTTGGGACTATGGTAATTCTTCAGCAAATATGCCAACAACTACATGGACTGTGGTCCGCTCCATTTCGCATTACCGTGTCTATGGTTCTTCTCTATCAGCAACTTGGTGTTGCTTCAATTATTGGATCATTTATCCTTGTTCTTATGGTTCCAACACAGGTCAGGAACTTCCTACACTCTGTTAATATATATCTTTAATGCATCATTTTCCTTCTTCGTATATCTTTCCTAATTATCATTATTTAATAGTATGAAAATCTAAGTTTACAAAATAATACTTGAATATTAATACTTATGTCGCTCTCTTCAAAGCTGAATTTGTACATTATTAAAAAGTGAGCCAAACTATGGTTCGGTTTTTTGCCAGGATAATTTATTTCTTGTCACTAAATCATTAATCAAAAACCAAATTCCCCTAAACTCATAAACTTCAACCAAACTGTTTACCGAATTTAAAAAACGAGAATGACTCCATTAATTCAAATAGAAATTTACATATCAAACAATTTTTAGTTTACATTTTAAGAGCCAATCTGATATTTTCATCTTCTAAGTAATAAAATACTAATCTGGTCTTTCTAGTAGTTTTGAAATTAGGCTAAATTTGGTGAGATTGAAAAGGTCACACTAAAATTGCAAATGCATGAAAAGATTGGAGTGATTGTGATTATTAGACCCTTAATTATATCACCTATAACTTATTCCTTTTTTATGTTTTGTGATGACAGACATTTATTGTTAGCAAAATGAGAAGACTTGCTAAAGAAGGATTGCAGAGGACTGACAAGAGAGTGAGCCACATGAATGAAATATTAGCTGCCATGGATACTGTGAAGTATGCTTCTATTTCAGAACAATTACTCGTAGAATACATGCTTTTACTTTATTCATAGTGATTATTCTGAGAGTATTGAAATTTTTTCCAGATGCTATGCATGGGAGAAGAGCTTCCAATCTAGAGTTCAAAGTATTCGCAATGATGAGCTATCATGGTTCCGCAGTGCACAGTTACTCTCTGCTGTATGGTGCACAAAAAAATCTTGGAAATTTTCTATCTTGTATCACTTTCAACTGTGCCAAAAGCATAACAATAAAATAGATGCTTACTAAAATTGTTTCAGAAGATTCAAAGAATAAAACTTTCATTAACACATAATCAAATTACACTTAGAAGTATTAGCAAATTTTCTTTTGCTTTTTTTCCCTTGCCATAGTTACAATATATTGCATGATACAAGTTTGGTCAGAAGTGAAGGTGGGAACAGAAGACCACCTACAGTGCATGCATGCCTAACATAGCATGGTCAACTTACTAGCTTGAGTTTTACTATTTGATCCTGCAGCTATATGTTTGAATAAACAAGTGATGATGTTGTAGATTTATAAACCTAATGTTCACCTTATTGGCATATAGATGCATATAATATGCGAGTTAGACACTAAATATTTCATTTTCGTTGTTACTCTTTGTGATCTTCCGTAAGTAAAGAATTTTCATGACCAGTCACTAACTAACACTTTCTTTTGTGCAGTTTAACAGTTTTATACTGAACAGCATCCCAGTTGTGGTGATATTGGTTTCTTTTGGGACGTTCACTTTCCTTGGTGGAGATTTGACACCTGCAAGGGCATTCACATCCCTCTCTCTGTTTCAAGTGTTGCGAAATCCTTTAAACATGCTTCCCAACTTGTTAAGTCAGGTTCTGTGATCTTCCCTGTTCACTAAATGTGCTTGTCTAATTCTTTTGATTCTTTATCTATCCCAAGAGAATATACAATGATGTTCTTTGTGTCTTCTTAATAAATGAAACTGAAAAATTTATGATTCAAGTTATTTGTGACATTCAGAGAAAAAACATGCATAAAAATTATTGTAGATTCATATCACTTTTTTTTTTTTTTTTTGAATTAGACTGAAGGAGACCAGGGTATATAAATTATTCTTTTGTGCAAGACTACCTGCATTATTTTTTTTAAAAATAAGTATTTACGCTTTTTTTTACTATGTCTTACTTGTAGCCTCAAGGCAACAGATTCTGGATTACTCAAATTCGGTTTATGACTTAATAATAACGCTGAATTAGTTTTGCAGGTTGTAAATGCAAATGTATCATTGCAACGCCTGGAGGAACTCCTTTTGGCGGAAGAGAGAATTCTGGCACCAAATCCACCTCTTGAGCTGGGACTTCCAGCCATCTCAATCAAGGATGGATATTTTTCATGGGATTCAAAGGTTAGAGTCTATAGCCCCCTCCCCCATACTGAGCGCTTTAGACACCAAACTGCAGTAAGGAATATTTTTTTTTTTGTCACTAAAACAAGCTAGTTTACACAAGAAAAGAGTGAAGTCGAAAATGAATCAATAAGTCGTATAAAATTACACATCTTATACCACATCAATCTGGTAGGATAATAAGTATGCTCAAACCTCAAATTAATCCTTTTCCAAATGTGACTCGATAGTTGTTCTTGTATGTATTAATGAGTGTTATTGGACATTTCTTACAGACAAAGTAGTGAACATATAGTAGCAAAATAATTGCAAAACATAAACATACTGGTTTCTATATATTCACCCAATTCCAAAAAAGGTACATAATTGTGTGAATTGGCTATAATACTTAAAAACTGATATTTAATTTACGAGATATAGAAATCAGTTAGTTTTATACAATGTTTCACCAGGTTTTATCAAGTTATGCACTTGATGATGTAAATACTCAAAATAAGCTTCTTCTTTTTTTCCCATATGGGGTAGTGATCTAAATACCATTTGTTTTTCTAGGCTGAGAAGCCTACATTATCCAATATCAATTTGGACATACCAGTTGGCAGCTTAGTTGCAATTGTTGGTGGTACTGGAGAAGGAAAGACATCACTGATCTCAGCAATGCTTGGAGAGCTGCCTCCTGTAGCTGACACGAGTGTTGTTATTAGAGGGACTGTTGCTTATGTTCCTCAAGTATCATGGATCTTTAATGCAACTGTATGTTGCAGTTAGTTCTTCTACATATCAATTTTAATCCAGCTAACTACTGCTCTCATTACTATTCTACCGATTCTCAATTATATCTATTTGCTTCTGATATAGAATTTCGTTACATCAGGTGCGTGACAATATTTTGTTTGGATCCAAATATGAACCAACAAGCTATAGGCTAGCTATTGATGTAACTGCGTTACAACATGATCTTGACTTGCTTCAAGTTAAGTGAATTCATAAACTAGTGTTATTGCTAAGTGATTTCAGAAATTTGTTCAACTTGGGATATAGGTTATATGATTATCTCACAATTATTTTTCTTAGGGCCGTGACCTTACAGAGATAGGTGAAAGGGGTGTCAACATTAGTGGTGGGCAAAAGCAAAGGGTTTCCATGGCTAGGGCTGTCTACTCCAATTCAGATGTCTACATATTTGATGATCCTCTAAGTGCACTGGATACTCATGTTGGTCGACAGGTATTAGTTTATTCAGATCATTATAAGGTGCCTTTATTATCTTGATGAGAAATAATTTTACTGCTACATTTTGTAGCAACCTTGACATAATTCAATATGACGAGCATAGTTATATTCAATACAATTAACCTCCCTTTTGATGTATAAGAGTAAACTTTTCAGTTTAACAGAGACAATTCTGTCCAAAGAAGACCAACCAAGCAAATATACTTACTATTTTCTCACCCATTCTATTAATTTATGGAGGCTATGATTGTAACTAGCCCAACATATTGAATCTATATCGAGCAAATGTTTCTGGATGCTTAGCACTGAACTAAGCTCAATTTGCTTCCAGGTTTTCAACAGCTGCATCAAGGAAGCACTGCAAGGAAAAACCAGAGTTCTAGTTACAAACCAGCTACATTTTCTTCCACAAGTGGATAGGATTATTCTGGTTGGTGAGGGTACGATTAAAGAGGAAGGAACCTTTGAGGAGCTCTCAAAGAATGGCAAATTGTTCCAGAAACTGATGGAAAATGCTGGGAAAATGGAAGAAATGGAGGAACAATCAGAAGAAAAGCAGAACATTGATAATCTTGATAATAAAAACTCAAAACCAGCAGAGGATGGTCTAAATGATGTGCCAGAAAATGGAGCATACACAAAGAAAGGGAAAGGACAGAAGTCTGTGCTTATAAAGCAAGAGGAAAGAGAAACAGGTGTTGTAAGTTGGAAGGTTTTGAAGAGGTAATATATAGAACATTATTTTCAGTCTCATAATTTTTTAAGATAATTCTGTATCTTTTACGTTTCAATCATTATTTCATACTTTTTACGTATACCTAGAATTACCTGCAGATTGTGTGCTTTACCTTGCATCGTCTTCACAATGTGTTGAATAAGTCTCATGCTTCCATTTTCTATGGGATAACTTTGTCCTTGTTCATGATGGTAACATGGATGGTAGTGTTATATTCCTATATTGAATAACGTACTATTCAGGCATACTTCATGCCTAAGCTACACCTATGTTGTATGTATCTACAGGTATAAGAACGCATTAGGAGGTACAATGGTGGTTGCGGTACTGTTTGCATTCTATTTATCAACAGAAGTTCTTCGAGTTTCCAGTAGTACGTGGTTGAGCTTTTGGACAGATCGAAGCACTTCAAAAGGCTATAAGCCCGGATACTACATTTTTGTTTATGCCCTTCTTTCACTTGGCCAGGTATGTCCACTGTTAGTTGATGTGTGAAAGAAAAATAAGAGAAACAAAAAAAAAAATTGTTCAATTGCTAAAGAAACACTTGTTTCATATTTCTGGATCAGGTAATAGTAACTTTGGGAAACTCTTATTGGTTGATCAGTTCAAGTCTTCGTGCAGCCAAAAAATTGCATGACACGATGCTAGATTCCATCCTACGAGCACCTATGCTTTTCTTCCACACAAATCCTATAGGAAGGATAATCAATAGGTTTGCAAAGGATATAGGGGAAATAGATCGCAATGTCGCTGGTCTTGCTAATATGTTCCTCAATCAAGTTTGGCAGCTCCTTTCAACTTTTGTGCTGATTGGCATAGTTAGCACAATATCCCTGTGGGCCATAATGCCACTTCTCATCCTGTTTTATATGGCTTATCTATTCTACCAGGTAGTCACCTTTACTTATGCTTCATTTTATCTTCTTTTTCTCTTTCAAAAATGAAAGTTTTTCCCTCTAGTGAAGTCGTTTTCTATAGTCTTTACCATTGTGCAGATATGGTAAATTGGCTGACTCTGCTCTTAAATAATGGAGTTTTGCAAGTATTATAAAATTTAGAGTAATGTTATTTTTAAGATGTAATCTGCTTCTAGGAACATCTATTTTTAATAAGTAATCAGCTTCGTCAAGCATCTGTTTCCATTAACTTGTATATCTGTTACACTTTCTCAACTTGCCACAGAAAATTAGCTTATACAAGATTTAATCATTATAATTCTTCATATTTCACAGAGTACATCCCGTGAACTAAAACGTCTGGATTCAATCACCAGATCTCCAGTTTATGCACAGTTTGGAGAAGCATTAAATGGTCTATCAAGTATTCGAGCTTACAAAGCTTATGATCGGATGTCCAACATAAGTGGGAAGTCAATGGACAATAACATCAGATTCACCCTTGTGAATATCAGTTCAAATCGTTGGCTTAGCATAAGATTGGAATCATTAGGAGGAATCATGATTTGGTTGATTGCATCCTTTGCAGTGTTGCGGAATAGCAGAGCAGAAAACCAAGTGGCATTTGCATCTACAATGGGTCTACTTCTGAGTTATACTCTAAATATTACTAATCTATTAAGTAATGTTCTTAGACAAGCAAGTAGAGCGGAAAATAGTTTTAATTCCGTTGAACGTGCTGGAAATTATATTGACTTGCCTTCTGAAGCTCCAACTATAATTGAGAGTAATCGTCCTCCACTGGCCTGGCCTTCTTCAGGATCAATCAATTTCAGGGATGTTGTCCTGCGTTATAGACCGGAACTTCCTCCAGTCTTGCATGGATTGTCCTTCTCAGTTTCACCAAGTGAAAAGCTAGGAATAGTTGGCCGAACTGGAGCTGGGAAATCAAGCATGCTTAATGCATTATTTCGTATCGTAGAACTTGAAAGAGGAGAAGTGATTATTGATGGTTGTGATGTTTCTAAGTTTGGACTGACAGATTTGAGAAAAGCTCTCAGCATCATACCACAATCACCTGTTCTTTTCTCAGGTACTTGTTTTCAACTGGACTCATTTGTTTCCCAAAAACTTGCTTTTTTAGGATAGTCTGGTAGTTTTGTGTCACAAACTCTTAGGATTTGTGTCACTGCATTTATATTTTTCATATTCAAGACAGTGCATGAGCACTCTCTGCAGTTCACTGCAAGGGAAATCTTCTATGCATCATTTTTTTTGGTTAACTATAAATATGCCAATGATTTGAAACTTTTGTTTTTCTAGGAACTGTGCGATTTAATCTGGATCCATTTAGTGAACACAATGATGCGGACCTTTGGGAGGCTCTAGAGAGGGCCCATCTAAAGGAAGTGATCAGGAAGAATTCATGTGGACTAGATGCTGAGGTATAAGCCTGATTAATTTTTATTATTCAGTTTGAAATTCCTTGACCAAATGCCTTGAGGCTTAAGCAATTCATACTTGAAAAGGCATCGTAAATGCATTGAAGGAACAAACATCTAATTGTATTTAGACTAGGAGGACAGTGTCTGTGTAAAATTTTTCATTACATAAGTTCCAACAAGAACTCAAGCTCGTTCCGTAATCACACAATTGTGAGGGCAAATCCTGTCACCACTGAGTCAAATATTAGTGGGGCAAGTCCATGTTTATTGATTTGTTGTGGTTGTCTAACTGGATAATGAAGTTGTATATGCATCATTCGAGAAGAAAATGTTATGAGCTCCGACTAATACATGATTCTTGCATTAAGGTTTATGAAGGAGGGGAAAATTTCAGTGTTGGACAGAGACAACTACTAAGTCTTGCCCGAGCTTTGCTACGAAGATCAAAGATTCTTGTCCTTGATGAAGCAACTGCTGCTGTTGATGTCAGAACTGATGCTCTTATCCAGAAAACCATTCGAGAAGAATTTAGATCTTGCACAATGCTCGTTATTGCTCATAGACTAAATACCATCATCGATTGTGACAGAATTCTCGTGCTCAATGCCGGTCTGGTATGCCTCAAATCTTTTTTTTTTTTTTTTTTTTTTTTTTTTTTTTTGTATTGTTGTCTTGGAAATGTTTATGTTTTGTGCTTTGTATGATCAATCAATATGATTATCCTATACTTCAGTATTCAAATAAGCTCATCTTAACTACTAAAATTCCGAAATTCCAAGATTACTTGTAAGAATGTAAATTTCTTTATCTAATATTATTAAAATTTAATACATTTCTTTTCAGGTATTTGAACATGGAACTCCTGAAGAGCTGCTGTCAAATGAAGGAAGTGCATTCTCTAAAATGGTTCAAAGTACAGGATTTGCAAATGCTCAGCACTTGCGGAGCTTAGTATTTGAGGGAAAAGAAAAAAAATTTAGTAGAGAAGAAACCATGAAGCAAGATGGCCAGAGGAACTGGATAGCTTCTTCGAGATGGGCTGCCGCTGCCCAGTTTGCACTTGCGGTCAGCCTCACTTCTTCACAGAACGATCTTTCAAAGCTAGTTATTGAAGACCAGAATAACATATTCAACAAAACAAAAGATGCAGTGACAACATTGCAGGATGTCCTAGAGGGGAAGCACGATGAAGAAATAAACGTTACGCTACAGCAACACGAAATTCCGCAAGGTCGATGGTGGTTCTCTCTGTACAGGATTGTTGAAGGTAAACATATTATTTATGCATTCAATATAGATGCTAACCATTTACCACTTCGTTACTACTTTTATTACATTCAACCACACACAACAAAAAAAATGGAAGTTTTAGAAGTTGAACATTTTTATAGCTTTATTAAAAAAAAAAAAAAGAAAGAATCTTTTCCCAAAATATTATTCTGGCAGCAACTCTGTTTGAGCATCCTGTGATTTGTTTTTTCAGGTCTAGGTACGATGAGTAGATTAGCTTACAATAGGGTGCAACAGGTAGAAGAATATGACTGTGAAAATGAATCTCTAAACTGGGACAATATTGGAACAACTGATAGAGTAAATGTTATAGAATGATATATATGTAAATTGCTTTTACATTTTTGTAATTGTATATAGTAAAATTAAGTGCATATATTAAATGAGATATAATCAAAGAATATAATGGCTAACAAGAGAATTTTAGACTATAATAACTAAACTATGGTGTAGAATTAATTTTTTTTTTAAAAAAAAAAATGGTTATTAACTTTTTTACACTAATTACAATAAGTATTTATAAATAATGTAAAAAAAAAAAAAATTAAAAGAATTCTCCATTAACATACAAAAGATGAAATTGTGGAGGTGATCCATCATTTTGATCAAGAAATACACCATTATCTTGAATCTTCCATGTACATTTTTCACATTCCATTCTCACAGTATATACCCAAAACACACCCTGTGTAGTCTCATTTAGATGAACATAACACCATGATAATGGAAACATTATATCATATAAATTCCATGAAATTGCATCTCCTGGTTTTAATATTTTAAGATTATCATCATATTTTTCTGCATCACACATCACATATACATTATGCTTTGCTTTATTTTCAACTCTCAATTCTATTTTTGTAAATACTAAATCAGAGATTCTTCTCAATAGTGAAGATTCTACAAATGGTGAGGTTGATAATAATACAACCAATACTATACACAACCTTTCTTCTTTCTTATTATTCTTTCTCATTATATTCCTCCTGACGGATTATATATATATATATATTTCAAACAATGGTGGATTCAGAAATTTTTGTATTAAAAAAAAAAATATTCGAGAATTCTGGCAAGTCTTGTGCTTTGAATCACAAGGACTTACACAGAATTTCTCTAATTTTTTTTAATGAACAAAGATTTAGGAGAATGTTAGACATTCTTAATTTCTAGAATGCTTAAATAAAAAAAATTACAATGACAATAAAAGTAAATGATCTGTTTTTTTTTATTATTTATTTATATTATTGTTTACTTTTTTTATGGTTGTTAATTGCTTTCAAATATAGGGATCAGTTAGTTATTTATTTATTTATTTTTGAGAAAGGGGGATAAGTTAATTAGTTATAAAAATAAATGGTAAATAAGCGTATTTACTTCTTATATATAAAGTTAATATATATATTTATTAATATAGTAAATAAATCAATGTGTCTATATATAAAAAATGGAAGGAGCAGTAATTTATCCTCCATTCGGGTTTTTCCTCATTTCAAATTTTGTGAAGTCATAACTATAGCAGTAGCCCGGTATTAATGAAGTTGGTTAATTCCGTAACTAAGAGGATTGATTTTGTCAATTACTTAATAATTCTCTAAACACAAAAAAAAAAAAAAAAATTATATAATAATTTAATATAAAAATGACAATTTCAAAATTACAGTACATTACAATTTTTCAATAGATGATTTTAAGAAATGTGACTTTTTGTAATTTCAGTACAGATAAATATCAACAATTTTCAAAATATTTGTTAAATGTTATATTTTTCAGTATTGTTTAAAAAATACACGTATTATTAGTTTATATATATATATATATATATTCATATTTTACTATTAATAAATACGTATATTTTTCAGTATAATATAAAAAAAATTCACATATTTACCAATAGTGAACCAAACAATAGCTCATCTTAATTTGTAGGTGTGGTTTGGTTCCACTTTTGTAGGAGTGGTTTGGTTCCACTTCAAGTTGTTTGGTAGGAATTGGTGCAAGTACCGAATTTTAGGTTGCTTAAAATTTTAGAACAGAAACGGTTGAAATTTAAAATTGGAAAATCGTTCGGACAATGAATTGGTTTGTTAGCTTTTTCTGAAATGTTTTTCATTAAAACTAATGTGAAATTTGTAATAAGATAAAGAAAATATTAATATGAGAGACATGACTAATTCATTTTCCGGTAAAAAAAAATCCTTTAAAAATCAATGTGTAAGGTAAAGCTAACATGCAAAATTGAGCAAAACTCAAACAAAGCAAATAGACAATGAAATAACTTATCCTTTGAAAATAACTTTATGCTTGGTTTCATATATGTTAATGAAAGGGCAGGACCAAGACAATGTTTGGGCTGATCTTTCAGACTTGGATGAAAATTCCAAAGGGTCCTACAGCTTCCTAACTGAAGTAGTGTTTCAGCAGTTATCTTTCGGTGATATGGTTTCTCTAGCAAGAGACATTTTCTTCCCAGAAAAGTCATCTGATAACTTGAGTCAAAGATGCAATTAATATGGCGCTTCAAAAGCAAGTCATCCGCGAGAGAATTGAAGGAGGAGGATAAGTTTCCTGAGAACATGCCAAGCCGCAGGACTGCTCGACAATGCAGCGCAAGAAATGTTTCTAATTCTCCTACAGAAACTGCTTTAACTGTAAAGGTGCCCAAAAGAGCTACTGAAGATGGGGAATCAAGCCAGCCACAGAAACGCCAATGTTTGATCTGTAACAATGAATTTGACCCGCTGGAGGAGACCAGCAGTGAGTGGTCTCTCGGAGCTATATTATCGCATGGAACTGTCAGTGGCTTGGCAACCCTCTGACAGTTCAGCACCTTAAGGGAATGTCTAATTCCCAAGCAGTTGATGTAGTATTTTTATCAGAAACTAAGAATCAAGAGTGTTTTGTTAGGAAGCAGTTAAGACAAGCAAGTTGGCGTAACTGTCATATTCAGAATCCGATGAGCTTGGCAGGAGGCTTAGCTCTCGCATGGAGGGATCACGTAACTCTTAATATTATTTTTTTGTATTCTTTTCTTTTGCATTGTGAATTACTAGATGTTAAACGTTCCACCTTTTGGGATTGTATTTTCCTTTATTGTAGTTCTAATGATGCTGCTAATAGAAAGGCTCAGTTTGCTTATCTCTTTGATTATTTGAATTTATCCTTATTGGGGATTTTACTTGTATTTGAGGGGGAGATTAATGAAAATAATATTATTGAACTTGCAAACTGGGTAGAGACTTGATATTGGCTTCCATGGCCCAATTTTCACTTGGCAGAACAGAAGAGATGGGGAGGAATTCATTAGACAACGCTTGGACAAGTGTTTAACATCAAAAGAATGGTGCCAAAGTTATCAATCAGCTGCTGTATTTCATTTGAAGGATGAAGGTTCCGACCACATGCCGATTTTGCTTAGCCAAATAATTCAGGAATGGAAACCGAAGAAGCAATTCAGCTTTGATGCCAAGAAATGCAGGAGTGCCATAGTAGAATTCTGCAGAAATAATAATCCAATTCACAGTTGCTGATTGCAGAACTTGAAGGGAAGTTGTAAGCTGAAAAAGAAAACAGAAAAAAGAAAAAAGGTCCAGCGATGCATGAAATCAGAAAATTGGAGCAGCAGCTAAAAGGAGCTATTTGGGATGAGGAAAATTATTGGGCACAGAAATCAAGACAGATGTGGTTGAAACAGGGGGATCGGCATACGCCGGAAGGGCTTTGGAGGAAAGTCGCAGAGAAGCTGAATATTGACAAAGTGGGTGGCCAAGACAAAAACTAAGGATTGCTGGCTGCGGTAACGAAGTCAAAGAAGCAGACTTTCCATGAGATCAAAGAGAGGGTTCGAAATATACTTATGGCTGGAAAGAAAAATCTCTCTCCCATGCGGGGAAGGAAGTGTTAATCAAAGCAGTGGTGGCAGCAATTTCGATTTATACGTTTTCATGTTTTAAAGTTCCAAAGGGACTCACTGATGAGCTTAATAGCCTGACTGCAAATTTTTGGTGGGGTCAAAAGGACCGGGAGAGGAGAATGCATTGGATTTCTTGGGATAAAGCTTGCCAACACAAACTAGATGGTGGATTGGGTTTTCGGAACTGGGAGGCTTTTAATCTTTCACTTCTTGCTAAGCAGGGATGGCGCTTAATGATTAATCCGAATTCTTTGATAGCGAGATTTTTCAAAGGCAAATAGAATCCTTTCACTAGCTTCATTAATGCTCGAAGCGCCTCGAATGCTTCCTGGGGATGGCAAAGTTTGATCAAAGGCCGAGAATTGCTGAAGAAAGAGCAGAGATGGCATGTTCGTAACGGCAAGTACACTTCATGTTTTGAAGACCCATGGCTGCCATCATCATTTCCTTTTATTCCTAAAAGAAGTCAGAATGACACTAGAAATTGGTGGGTGAAGGAATTAATGATTCAAAATGGAAGGATGTGGAATCAACAGCTAGTGTGCCACTTTACGAGAAATGGGGAATACTCAAAGTTCTGGATACAGAGTAGCATGCAAAGAGTCTCAATGCAATCGCAGCGATAGTTTGGCCAACTCTTTTAACTGGAAGCAAATTTGGAAGCTTAGGGCCCCACCGAAAATTCAATTAATAGAAGAATAGAGGCAGCTGCTTGTGTTTTGTTCCAATTGTGGTGAGCAGGAAACTGCAGCTCGTTTGTTCTTTAGATGCAACTTAGCTAGAGCAGTTTGGTTTAGGTGTCCGTTTGCGATTCATATGGAGGTTGTAGCACGTTCATCAGTGCAGGATATTTGGAATTATCTTCTGGGAGGAATTGCAGGATAGTTGGAGAACCAAAAATTTGGTACTTTAATTGCTAATGTTTTATGGCAGATGTGGAAGTTTAGGAATACGAAGATTTTTGAGGGGCAAAATGGAAGCATAGAGGAGATTGTGCAGGCTGCAATTAATAGCACCAGTGAATTTGAGGATGCTATTGCAGAAGAGAACTCAAATGAGATAGCAAGAGTGGATGAAAGGGCCATGTTTGCAGAATATTGGGAGCATTGCAGTCCTAGCAAGGAATGAGGGAGGAAAGGCGTGTTTCTGGGCAACCAAAATTGTCTAACATCAAACAAATGCAACAGTTCTGGAGATGCTAGCTCTAATTTAAGCTTTGAAGCAAGCACGACACAGAGGAATTCAGAATCTAATTATTGAAGGAGATGCAAAGGAAGTCATCCAAATCATGAGAAGGGAAGTTGAGCCTTCTGTTATCCTTCTGGATTTGGCGTGTGAAGCTTTTTGACTCTGCACTGGAATTAGCCAGGTGCTGTTTGTATTTGTTCCTAGAGGGAGAAGCAGTGCAGCGCACCGTTTAGCTAGGAAGAGTATTGAGCATGTATTTGCTAATTGTTTTAGTTACCAGCTTCATTATGTGTATGAGGAATTGGGAATTACCCTTTCCTAGTTATCTTTCTATTAATGAAAATATCTGTATCTCTTGACCAAAAAAAAAAAAAAAAATCATAACTCCATTATATCATTTAACACAAATAATATTTGCCACTATAAACAAAATTTTAAACTTTTTTACTACAATTGATCTCTATTCACTTTCACATAGAAGTGAGGAACTTACTGTAAGGCCATCATATTGACCAACTGGCTCTTCAAAAACGATTCGCTTTCACTAACAAATTTAGCTCATTGAAGTTTCTGATGCTTCACAATCAACAGCAGTTCCACTGCGGCTATGTACAGCCTCAAGGGCCTGAGCAGAAGCACTTGAAAATCCCATTAATGCCTGAAACACATTTGGGAGCCCTGTTTTAAGGTTGTTTAGAGTCATTACTCTTGTAACCTGCACTGAGTTCATCAACTTTGTCTTCTCACTCTCTGCTCGTTTCTTTAAGGCTTCAGTTTTGGCACGCTTAATCGACAAAGGATGCCTAGGGCTTAATTCGGCCTGCACATCTCCAGCAGCAAAGCTCCAGTCCACCTTTTGTTCCATTTCAGTAAGAGAAAATAATTCTTTCTGCAATCTTTTCTCGAGTTTTTCAGATTTTTTATATTGATTGTGTTCTTCTTCCTGTTGCAGCATTATTGTCTGAATGGCAGACAAAAGGCTTTTAATGGCCTCTGAAGCTATCTGCAAAAATTTCAAAGTAGAAATGACATTATCATGGCAAAAAAAAAAAAAAAAATCTAGTTCAGGTAGATCCGTATGCAAGTATAAATATAAAATGTAATCCACCATTAAAGACAGTTTATGGTGATACCTTATCAGGTAATCTATCAAAGGCGAGCTGCCACTCCTGGCAGAGACTACGAACTGCAGAAGAGTAATTACTATGCTGATTTTCATCCACAAGGCAGTTAGTGAGCTCAATCCACCTGCACAGCGTCCTCACATAATCTTGTTGAGACTTTACAAGTTTGCAGAAGTTGATGTACCAGGAGGCGACCTCTTTTTCTAACTGAACTGTGGCCCTGCGATGATAGTCAGTAGTCATGTCCGTATCTTGATTATCAGTGAGATGGTTCAATTGTTGAGAGATATGATTCTGAACTTGATGGCACTCATACATAGTTCTCCACAATTTTTTTAGTCTGTCGAAGTAACGAAACAAATTAAACGAAAAATTATGGATCTTATTCTACACATAAACAACAGCATACTAAAGGTGTCTGTAGAGATACATTACCCAGAAGTTAACGTGACAAGTTGAGGGTAGAGCTCCACGTCGATGATTTCCAGTATAGAAGAACAAGTATTACTTATTGAATGCTGGAGTCTTCTGATATCAACCTCCAAACTCTCGACACTGGATCGAGTTTTATCAGTCTTGGTCCAATCATGGTTTTCTTCTTCTTGTTTCAGCAGTAACATTGACTTCTTCTCATACTCTACTTTGGTAATTTCTTCTGCCTGAATAAATCATAGAGCAATTACTGACCAAAAGTAAACAAAAATTTATTCAATATCAATGCTAGCAAATTAAGAGAACTAGAATTGAACACACAAATAATTAAGGATTAGAAAATGTTGGAACACCACCACCATGAAAAATACCTTCATCTACTGACAGCTCAAAGATATTCCATTCAGGAATCTAGATTAATATATTTTAAATATAAAGCAAATTTCAATTATTTCACAACTGGAGTGATGGAACTTCTTCAGTTAAATGTGAAGGGAACCAGTCATATGCTATATATCATAACCGCTGATACAACATTCTTATATAATAGGATGGGTGCTACATAAAATATAGAGAAGGCGGGATTCAATTCATCCATTTAAAGAATGCAGACAATCTATCTATAAGATAACTGTCTTTCTTACTTTCACATCCTTGTAAAGCTTCTGTTCTGCTGCATATAGTTTGTCAAGAGTGGCACAATGCGCTCCAGGCTTGCATGGTTCATTGGGATTATAAACGTCAGTAGCATCTTTTGCAAACTGAAGAGACTTAGAAGACCAACTCCATGACAGTGCATTAAACACCTTCGCAGAATTACTCCGCTTCCCTGTAAACAAATATCAATACAGCTACTGAGAGAATTAATAAAGCATCCAGCAATGAAATACCCAGGAGAAAATATATCAATGTGGAAATTTATGCCTATCCACTGATACACAGTACTTGGAGGAAATCACTAGCAGCATATTAAGGCTATTTGGAGGAAACAAAATGCTTAGATCACATAAAGAGGAACAATAAAAAATCAGCATGCAGGCATGCACTCAGATGAACAGATTCCAGTCTTGGTGATCATGCAGAGAGAGAGATCAAGAATACTGTACTCACAAGAAAGAAAGCACTTAATAAAATACCAAAGAAAAAAAAAGGAAACACTAAATACCATCTGTTACCTGAATTACAATGATATGATACTTAAATTTAAAATACCACAAAAGATCCACAGTAATCTTCCTAGAAACTGAAAAAACCTACACCAAAGTGTAGTTGTGGGAGCAATATGCAGGTCCAGCAAAGTGGAAGTTCTACAGGAAATGCAAGTCTAACCACAGTTTTCTGAATATGTTCTTATCATTTATAGGGACACGTAGTTTACAGGATTAAAGCAATGAAATTTTCTGCTGAAAGTTTTCCCAAATGTATTTTTATGCGTGTACTTGAGGATTAATCAAATGAGTTCTTATGTATTACTAAGAGAAGTATTTACTTTTGTTCTCTTTGGAATTCTGAGGTAGATGAGCATCCCATCTGGAAATGTCCATGAGTACAGCAATTTCCTTTGCACTAGCTGATGCTTTAAGGAAATAATCATCTAACTCTTTAACAATACCTTCCAGTGTCTTCTTGCTTCTCCTCCGAGCTATGGCAATATCTGCAGTATCCCTAGTACAACAGCTCACCATTGATGATGAGTCATCATCAATCAATTTCAATGGCTGCTTCTGCTGCAGTACCAGAGAAAGAGAATTAGAACCAGCATTCCCAACATTCTCCTCTTCCCAATCTTCTTCCTCAAATTCTGTCTTGGTCTCGGCCCAAGCTTCCTCCTCTCCTAATGATTCCACCATTTTGCTCTTCCCCCGATGCTGTGCAGAGCACAGCTCAAGATTATCCCAAATATTCCAAGGATCACTGATTTGAGGAGGTAGTGACGAACAACAATCAGCCTCATCATTTATGCATTCACCATGAGCAGTGTCTGTTTTTTTATTATCAGACTTTCTAGAATCTGGGCTAAAAGGAGGAGGTGGAGGGGAAGGAGGTAGCGGAAGAGGAGGGGAAGGAGGTAATGCCTGAACATATGAGGTATTTTCAAGCTCTAATGACTCAGATTCAGTGAATTGCCTAAGGGTTACACCAGTATTCTTCAGTGCTGTCAAATATGCCATCTGAGCAACTGCAAATTCTCCTCGAAACACTACCAAGTGTTTCATCAGCCTCTTTCTCTCCTTGCAAATCTGCACCCTCTCTTCCTTATGAATCTTTGATGCTACACAACCCATTTCTCAGAACAATCGAAGGAATTATGCTCCTAGTTCAACCTGAGGGCAAATAGTTTGAGAATGCAATCAGAATCCTTGTACCTCTGTCTCAGAAAGATCAACCTAACATTAACAAAGAGTACACCTAAGCAGCTTTTACCTATGCACAAGTATCTACCATTTTATCCTAGTGCGCACATTCCTTTATTGACTTCAAAAACTATAAGGAAGAAAAAATAAAAGAACAAGACTTTCACAACCAAATAACAAGGAATAATAAGTTAATTACTCAGATTACCCTGTTAAATTGATAGGCATAGTCCTTAAATCAACTAGTTATTGTCTAAGGGCCTTCCAATTTCTCCAAAACTCGAAAAAAGTAAGATTAGCAATACAAAAAAAAAAAAAAAACACAATGGCTAACTACCAATGCATACATACCCACGAAGCAGCCAGCAGATATTTCCGAGCTGATCGGAAATTCTTCACCGATTTAGCTAAAGAACAATGCTTTCACTCCCAGATCATGATTCTACACAAAACCCACTTCTGCTTCCTCCTGATTTACAATGCCCACAGAAAAAGAAAAAGCTTACTAAAATAGGACCCAGTTTCAAACTCTCCATACTCACAAAAAAGGCTGAGCTGCAAACCAAATACAAAAAACAACAATATAGTTAAGAGAAAGAGATAAAAAAAATAAAAAATATAAAAACAACACATACCCAAATGGGTCTCAACTGAACTATTATGCTAGAAGCAATCTCAAAAGACAGGGTTTAATTTTCAGAAGAACCAAAACAAAAAAGAATAAACAAACTATTTTTTTCTCTAAAGAAAAAAAGTGGCACTGTCGTGGAAACTGGTAGTGACTGGAGGGTACAGAAGAAAACCAGTGTTGTTCTTCCTTTAATATTAATTTAATTAGCTATTAAGCTGGAATTAAACATAAAATATAAACGAACAAACAACCAAAAAACCAAGAGTACTTTGTTTTTCTTTTCTTGTTTTGTTTACTCATAATAATACTTTGCTCTTCTCTTCGCAAGAAGAAACATTAACAACAAGTACCAATTTGTTGATTTGAGTTCGAAAACGTCAAAAAAGGAAGAGCTGTCGTCTCCATAAAACTTTAAAAAAGAAACTCACAGGCAATGCTAATAATGCATTCTATCTTTCTCGCTGCGCTAATGCTTGCAAACTTTACAAAGGAAAGAGAGAAAAATTGGAGTGGAAAGGGTGAGGGCTCGAGACCCGAGAGCAAGGGAAGCATCCAAAGCAGAGATGGTGCAAATTTGGCGACAACCCATTATTATACAACAGTTGTTGTTTTATAATACAAAGAAAATATATGAAAATTTTTTTTTGACAAAAGAAAATAAAATAAAATTATTACAGTAGACTGTGTAGAGTAATGAGTTGTCAATTGTTTGAAGGAAGTCCTGTCTTGGGCATGTTAGGCTTCTTTTTTTTATCTTTTCTAATAGAACTTAGGATCTATATTCGAATCGGACCAATTGATTCCGGTCTCAGATTCTAACATGTCCAAGAATTTAAATTCCCACCCACACCACACAGTCAATTATGTATGTTCCTCTATCCCTCTAACATGTTAGTGTCAAATTTACGGATAAATATTCTCATTTTTCATTTTGAGAAATATTAAGTAAGCTCCTATTTTTGTGTATAAATAAAGTTATTTACTGTTATGCCCTTATCTTTTATTTCTTTCAAAAAAAATATAATCATCTTTTATTATAAATGAGAGTAGAATAAAAAAATATAAGAATTGTCTTCGCAATAGGAATTTTTTTTAGATAAATAATTAGATAAAATAGGACAGATTATCTGGAATGGACGAAGTATTTTAAAATTTCATAATACAAATAAATTTAATGTTTATGTTAATACCAGCAAGAATATAAAATAAGGGAAATTATAGTAATATCAACTTTTAAAACTTATTTTTAGTAAATATAACATATTTTAAAATATTAAATATATGTCATTTTTTAAAATTTATATTTAGTAATATTAAGTATATGTCATCTTTTTTTTAACTTATATTTGTATTTTCTTTTTATATATAAGTTAATATACATATTTACTGTTAGTCGGTAGCCAATGTCTCAGGGACTTACCCAAGGAGGGGCGCATTCTTTTGTTAGAGGAAAAACCAACCTTAGTAGCATCCGATCTCCAAGCGGTCGACCTTGATACTTATAATCTTCTAATGCTTCTTTATTTCCTCTTATCAACATCAACTTCTTTTCGAATCTGCAACTTTCGATTATACTTTTTTACCCTTCACTCCCGCCGTTGTCTCCACTGAAAAAGGTTTGAGAGTCTTAAGGTAAATTTTAATTTATTCTTTTATATTTTAACAAGCTCGCTCGTTTAACAAACGAGCCAAGCTCGAACACAAAATAAAACTCAAAATTTAAACGAGACAAGCACGAGAAGAGAAATGTTCAGCTCCACTCGGCTCGTTTGTAGTTCTACTTATAACAAGGTAATTGTACAAAGTTCTGAAAGCAGCTCAACAACCTTTTGGTTTGAAAAGATGAGTATTCTTGCCTTCTATTTTGTTCTCAATTTGAGCTGCAAAAAGTGACTAGCGAATTCATACCATACACCACAAGGACTGTATTATTTCAGGGAGCAAGACTGCTTATAAAATACATCATCAGGATCGAGCCAGGTTAAATATTATTTCGGCGAGCAAGACTATTTTGTATAAGCGTCTTGTCACTCTCTCTCAAATTCTCTCTTACACAAGCCATAGATGGGATCGAGTCGTATGGTCTCTCTCACTAAAATTCCCTCTTACACAAGCCATAGATGGGATCGAGTGGTATGGTCTCTCTCTCTCTCAAATTCCCTCTTACACAAGGATCACCGGGCTTTCTCTTATTTGTTTTATATCCGCTTATTCTTTTAATTGCTTGATTTTGCTTTTTATCCTATTGCAAGGACCTTGTAATGGGAAGGAGAGGCCCTTGAAGAGGCAAAGGTCTGCAGGATTGAGTGAGGCTCATGTCATTTTGTCATAATTTGTTAAAGAGAGACATTCTTGAGTGTACTTGTTAAAAAAGAGACGATGTATATCACTATTTGTTCAAAGAGTTGTGATTTTGAGAGAGAAAAAAAAGTCTATTTATGTCATATACTCAAGCTCTTACCGTTAAGGGACAAAAAGGTATTTTACATATATAATAATTAAACCAAAAAAGGAGGAATACATTATGAAATACTAGAAGAATTATGAAATACATTATTGTCATTTGATCTCTATCACCAATTTCACATTCAAATATTGCTTGTGCTAAATCAAATAGACCAGTAGACACAGAAGGGTGAAGCTGCCCATAGTAAAAGCATCAGCTAGAATTTTACTAATATGTCAATCAATCCCAAGAAATTATAATTAGGTTTGTGCATGCAGTAAAGAAAATGACATATAGATAAGACACCCCAATTCATACAAAGAACTCGAAGGATATAATATAATATTAGCACCAACCCACCACCGTAGACTAGACATGCCAGTTCTGCAAAACTCCTCCTTCGGAACACATACTCAAATCTTATCAGCCAAAAAATTTGTAAGAACCAAAAACAAAATTTTAACTAGAAAGAAGCTTTTCAGTACTGGATCTTTGAAATGTTTTACCTTCCGACTCAACTTCATGATGTTGCTGATGCCCCGCTTGATGTATGTTTGGCTACATAAATCTGCTTCATCTTTGATGATGGAAAGCCTTTATCTGCACCTAATGATTGGTTCCTTCCTTGGTATCCCCCCATCCTACGATGAGGCCACTCATTCCCAGAACTACTCCTCTGGGGAACCCCGCCTCCCCGTTGATAATTATTACTATACCCAGACGAATTACCATAATGCTGGCTCGAAATACTCTTCTGGGAAGGTTGTATTTTGAAAGCAGAATTTGTACTCTGGTTGTTGCTGTTGTTGTTCCCACTGCCATTCAACAGTGCATCAGTCTTGCTAGTGTCCAAGATGGCACCAGAAGAATGGCTCTTTACGACAATGCTCTGTGTTGGAGCACCAGCACTGGTGGAATTTGTCGAATCCACCAACCCTAGTTCATCAGGTAACTGGGTTACAGTTGCACCAGCAGCTGTGGGGAAGTTCTGGTTGTCAGAGGGTGAGTTCGTTTGGGACTCTTGGAACCTGTTGCCCAATGACTGATCAACAGCAGCAGGGCCAGGGCCAGGGCCATGATTAAAATGAGAAGAAAGTACACCTTCTGCCTGCTGCTGCAATGGCATTGACACAGCTACTGACTGAAGAGGTGATGCATGAACATGAGACCACCGAGCTTGGACCGACATGTCAGAAGAGGACTGGAAAACAAATTTAATTAAACCACTAAGATCAGTACGAACTATTATGTAAAAATCAACATTACGTTTCATGAGAAAAACATGTTGCCAGCCTATGAAGAAAATGCATGCGACAAATCCGACAATGGAAACAAATCTAATCTAATAACCATAAAGCAAATAACATAAAAACAATTCTATCGTTCAAAGTAACGAACACAAGGGGAATCATAATGCCCACTAAATAGATTCTTTTCAACAGCAAATTAGAACAGGAACTGAAAAGGGAATGCATGTTTGTAATAAAGAATTAGCCTCTTCCACATCTCTTTTTTCATGCCACTTTGCTTAACATTTTAAGCACCACAGGTACTATAATTTTTTAGACAAAGGCTACAAGTTTTTACCTGGAAAGGAGAAACATCAAACATGGCCAAAGGAGATGCCATCGGCAAGAGAGGTGACCCAGGAGCCAGGTGCTGGATAGGAGTAGGCATGTTGGTGGGAGTGCGAAGTGCAGAAACCATATTCAAAGTATTTGGGTCCCCTTCACTAACACCAACGGGAGAAGATGCAGGGTTATGCTTCCAATCAGGTTGCTTACCAGATGGGATGTATGTGGTGCCCATAAAACTCAAGCCAACTTGTCCAAACTGGCCAACGGGCGCAAAATGATTATACAGGACCATGTGTGGTGGACCTTGAACCCCAGGGATACTTCCAGGAGGGCTGATAAAAGGGCCAGTGAAACCTGCCGGAGGTCCATAAAATGAATCCACACCAGAATGATGTTGCCAAGTCCCAGGCGGACCTGAAACTGATGCATTGCTCTTCTGGAGTTGCGTTTGGTTTGATCCTGACTCATCATGTGGCCCAAAAGCAAAGATGGGTCCACCCAACATTGGGTTCATCTCATAAAAAGGAAAATGGGAAGCTGGACCTCCAGGAACATGAGAAAGCATCTGGCTAGAAGAATTTTGTGGACTTGGTAAAGGAGGCCACAAAGAAATTGGCGGTGTCTCCACAGAAAGATCAGCCGGAAGAGCAACACTTAGAGACTCTTCCGCTCTTGATTGACTGGACAATTGTTGATCACCAGATACACCTGCCAAATATCAAATATGGTTATCATCTCAAAAAGTTCTATGGAATTCATAAGTTCAGCTTACAAAAGTTATAGACAAAAAAATCACCTGTTATTATACCATCAATATCAGCAGCACCATAGTTTTTGGACTCTGAAGCAGACACAGGAACTGTGCCCAGCCCATTCCCAACAATCTCATCACTGCTTATGGCAGCAACAGCAATAGCTGAAGCAGCTGCTTCAGCTTCACAATCTACTAAATGAGCACAAGATTCAGCGGAGTGTTTTTCTTTTTCAAAGAAAAGAGAGCAATCAATTTCAGCTCCAGAAGGACTGTGAGAAAGTTTAATGTCAGATCGACATGGACCTGGAGGGCCTATCCCATGGGAAATAGCTCGGCTGCTAGGAGGAAGTATTGTTGGAGATGTAACAGCACCTGAAAATAAATGTAAACAAACACTTCAGAAGAAGTCATTAACCATCGCAAGAATAAAAACATTTTCAGAAAGATAATTTCCACACCAAATTGAATTTTCTCGCCAGCAAGCAACGAATTAATTGGACTCGCAGTGGAAGAAAATGATTTGTCCTTAGTCAATATGGATGATGATGGCAAGCTTGACTCGCCAATCGACTTAGATGGATCTCCAACAGAAGAATGGGAATCAAATTGTGCAGGCTTCATAGCCTCGTCAAGTTGAGTCTGAGTCAGGGCCATGACCTACCATATAAAGTGAATCACTACGCATTGTCCAAAAGTTTATGCACAAATGATAAAAAAGAGAGAGATAGAACATATTAGATATAACTAGATTAATGGGCTTGACTCTACACCATGCAACAACTAATTTACAGAAAAAGGAAGTAAAAGCAATAAAAATAAAAAAATTGAAGTTATCAGATTTTCTTGATCTGACATAAATCTTATCATTATTTCCACAACTTACTAGTAAAAAAAAAAAGAAAAATAAAACAGCAGATAGAGGCACCAAACACCTAGAAATCAGTTTCCTAAAAGATCGAAGAAAGGGGATTATGGGTTTAGAATTAGCAGATGGAAGTTATCAAATCAACCCTAATAACCTTAAAGCAGGAAGATTTCCCATTCACGAGTTCAAATGCAAACCATAGAAAGTACTTAGCTATAGAGATCAAACTGCACGTTGAACTGTAAAAATCGAAAGCTATGCAGATTAAACACTAGGAAGGCAGCAAAGAAAAAGCATCTATTTAAGGAATGTACACTGTGGAAGTAGAAAAATGAGAACCGATCTGGGCATGGGAAAGAGAAAATGCTTCTCTTTACCTACTTCAGTTTAAAACTGACAAGGGAAAAAGGAAAAAAGAAAGAAAAATCTGAAGAAAAAATATACTTCAATGTTGACCAAAATTACATTACGGTCATCAAAAAAAGTCATGATTTTGAAGGAAAAGTTTTAAATAGAACATCTTTAAAAAACACAAAAACATATAACCTCATAACTAAAATTTCTGCAACCTTTTCGCCTCTCTAGGTGGCAAACATAGGATGGATGTAACAGCAACTGAAGTCCAAAAAAGGGAGAAGGGAGGTGGAAGGCATAAAGGCAATAAATGACACGGTTTCCAAGCAATAACATCTGCATACCTGTTGATTAATGCGGGAGTTACCCCAAGAACCCAAAGATGTTTGGGCATTATCCAGAACCTTATTCTTTGTCTCATATATTAAGCCAGATGAAAGGTTCTTTCCACCACCAGATGCAACAGATAAGGAGCCTGTTTGAAAGGACCTAAAAGACAAAAATATAAGATTTACATGCATGAGCAGGTACTTTCGATTTATTAGAATATATTTTGAATATTGTACTTACTTGATCTGGGAATCACTTTTCATGGCATGAGTGCCAATGGGAGGCAATGGTTGGGAAACTATAGGCGAATTAAAACCTGCAGATACTTCAGCATTTGCCAAGCCATGTCCATCTGTGCCAACAAAATCAGATCCAACGCTATTCGATGCTTCAGCACCAACTGATACAGGAGTCTTACTTGAGGTACCCGATGTAAAATTACCTTGTGAAGTAAAACGAAATTTCCTTGAAATCTGACATCAACAAGATGAAGTAATTAAAAAAAGTGTTAGTTACTACACATAAGGGACAACTCATTCAAAAAGTAAGGTAATACAACCTTTGAAACCCGAGACTTAGCCTTGATTTCTTTCTCTCTCTGTTCCCGCCGATCATTCAGCATTTGCCTCTTTGACCTGACCTCAATAAAATCATCGTCATCACTAGGAGCTTCAATGCCAGGCTGCTCATAGATACGTACAATTCCACTTTGCAAAGGCGCATCAACATCCTCTCCAGCATGCGATATGCTCTGAATCTTTCGCAAGGATTCATTTCCAGCTTCTTTATCAGCCTTATTTCTTATATCTAACTCCCGGGAATCAACTGCCCTTGAATTCAAGCTTTCTGGTTCTAATGGCTGTCTTGGTTGTTTATTGGACAAAACTACCCTCCTTGAAACACTTCTTGGTCGAGCACCCCTACCAGTGTTATTAGATTTATCATCCGTACCATATGGGCCAGATGAAATAAGCCCAGTTGACTGCCTCTTATCAGCACTTTCCCGAACCCGAAATTCGGTTCGCTGACGTCTCGGCCTCTGAAATCCACCAGAATCTAGTTGAGAATTTTCAGAAGCCTGGAATGTTGATTTTGGGCCAGAATTTTTCACTGCAAAGACATACCTTCTCCCTCTTCCTCCTGATGTCAGACCCCGCCCTTTTGAGATACCTACATCTTTTTCTTTAGAAACTGCATGTGATGATACCACCCCAACCTGAGGCTGGACTTCCAATTCTTTTTTAGTGGGCAAGGCTTTGAAACTCTTCAAAAATGAATCTTCTGCACAAAAACTTGATTCACTCCTAGTATTATCATTAATGTGAGAAACCTCTCCTTGGCTCTGCTGCAATTTTATAGTGTTATCAGAACTTTCTTTTGTTAAAGAATTTCCCTCTTTTGAACAAATACCATGAGATACATCTAAGTTTCTGGGAAGAAGCCCCAGTTGGGGCTGGCTTTCTGTTGAAACAGACAAAACATCACTTTTCATCAGATTATGAATAGTAGGTTCTTGACCAGGGTGAATAGGCAGAGGACCCCCCACATTCTGATTCAAAGGAAAATTACTGGGAACACTAGGCTGAACAAAGGACATTGATTGTGGAGCCAAAGGCAGTACCCCCTGTGAGATAGGAGATGTATACCTTAACTGACCAAACTGGAAGAGAGGCGATTGTGATGGATGCATGTGAGTGAGGGATGGACCAACTGGTGCATGAAGATGCAGTGGCATCTGTATGGAACCAATCTGTATGGCTGGAACTGGTGAAGGTATCAGAGAAGGACCAGAGAACAGCCCAAATTGGAGCTTAACAGGTACCTCAGGTTGAACAAGAATAGAAGGATCATTGGACATGACAGTCTGGACGGATGATGGAACCTGGGGCTGAGTGGACAGGCCAGAACTACTAGACAAATCAACAGAATCCACCGGTTCGGAAGATGTTTGAGGAGAATTTTTGGGTTGAATTACCAAATCTTGCATTGCCTTCTCAGTTTCCTGGAATAATTTGGAAGAATTATCCACTCTAGAAGCCTCCACAGGTTGTTGACCTTGTTCATCACTGCACATCTCTTCAAAAGAGCCTTGTTCTTCCACTGAAATTTGTTGAATCACAAATTCATTTTCTTCGTTCCTTGAACTTCTCTCAAACTCATCATTTGGCATCACAACCTCAACACCCTCATTGAAGCCAAGGACCAAGTTGTCTATCATGTCAGGTGAACCTTTCCCCTCTACTAAATTAATTTTCTCATCTTCTCCATCATGCACCTCATCTTCTCCAACATAACCATCTTCATCCTCATCATACTCTTCTTGCTCCTGCAGCTGTTGCTCATTCTCAATGGTCCAGTCTTCATCATCACCAGTAGAGATAATACTAGAGCCATTCATCATATTCTCTTTCTCAGCTTCATTAGGTAAGGTTGCAGATTCATTTCCTGGGTCCAATGATGTCATGTCTTTGCCTTCCGTTCCTGATAAACCTAGAGCATCTCCAGATTCATCCAAATCATCATGAGAGAGATGAACTGGAGAGTCAGGAGGGCTTGAAACAGAGAGTGAGGACTGTGAATCACATCTTGTCGCATTTCTATCCATTTTGTGTGCTTCATTCTCAGCATGCTCTTGCTGGATATCAATTCTTTCAGCCCGTTCAATGCTCTCCTGGTGATTGCTATCATATATTGTTTGCACAGAAGATTCATTTCTTGCAACATGACTGTACTGCAGCTCACTTTCCGAAAAAGAGGAGGCACCGGGACGATCATTCTCAGCTCTGTACGGATTTCTTAGCATTGCATTCATAGATGGAGGGGGTAGAACACGTGGCTGCCGCATGGCATATCGTGACCTCCCATACGAGTAGAGCCCATCTGCCTCTGGATTTTGATACATTCTTTCAGGGTATGAAGAATAAGGATTGCCACGAGAACGACTGTGTCCCCATCCAGAATCACCTAATCTGTCATTCAAATTATCATGAAAATCAGATTCAAATTCTGCATTTCTACCATAATGATCTCCATCCCCCGAAACACTCCACCGCTGACCCTTAACTGCGCTGAAATCATCCATATGAGAGTCAGTAACACCTCCTCTATAATAAGTCTGAGGGGGGATAAACCCAGGTCCCCCATATAACTCTTTTCTAGGAAAAGTTCTTCCACCAACAGACATATCCCGCCTAGGACTATGATGGCCATTCTCCTGGTCATGCGGAAGATATGTTGAGCTATTCCCATTTTCAAATACATCTCTTTTCCATGAATTCAGAGCTTTACCTCTGTCCAAAAAGGCAGAATAGCCTTCTCTAGAAAAGTGAGGCCTAGATCCCACATCAAATGCTCTGTTCATTCCTGAGGAATCAGAAGACGCCGAAGTCGCGATGCTCTCGACCATCCTTTCACTATCTTCCCAATCAACCACATCTGACACCTTGGAAATATCCTTTTCCAGTACCATCCCAGACACTTTCTCATCTATAATGCTTGAAGAATTAGTATTAACACTCTTTGCTGCTTCAGCATGCCGCTTTGCAATTCTTTCCTCCAATTCCAAAAGCTTCTGCTTAGCAGCCTGTTTCCGCCTCTCCTCCTCCAAGAGAATTCTGTGTTTCTCATCCTCTCTAGCTAATCTTTGATCTTCAGCTCTCTGTATGAATTCCAGTTTCTCTTGTTCAGCTCTACGTATAGCTTCCAGTCTCTCTTCTTCCAACCTTCTTTGCCGTTCTTCTTGTTCCCTGGCCAACTGTATTCTCTCCCGTTCTTCTCTCCGAGCAAGTTCCATAGATCTTTCATGCTCTTCAATCATCCTTTGTCGCTCTTGCTCCTGCATCTTCTGAACTCTCTCAAGTTCAGCTTCAAAAGATTCCCGAACAGGATCATGAAAATCAGTCTGTTTAAGCACGTCTTTCTTCTTCTTGACCAGCCCAACAAGTCCCCCAACAAAGGGATCTCGCCCATCAAAACCAGCAGCACCAAATTCCTTAATGAAAGGATCCTCTATATATGGTTTTTCACTCCTTGAGAATGGGGTCTTCTCCCTACCAAAATTCAGTATGGGATCATTAATTGGAAGCCCTTTACCACCCATAGAAAACGATGACTTGGAAGCTGAGGTATTCTGGTTTCGATCGCCTCTGTTGTTATGTTCACTGCTATAACGTGCTCGAGCGTTCCATTCAGGCCCTCGACTGCCAAAAGAATCCATCTTGTTATTCCAAGGTAACCTCCCTCCCTGTCCATACCCCATATCTCTCCTACCAGCATCATCTTGAGCATTGTCTCTGGACACTCTTGCATCTTTACCGTAAGTATCCACTTTAGTGACTTCACTAGAAGAAATCTTTCCAGCTTCATTGTCTCGCAGTCCCTTCCGATCAAAATGATTGTGTCCAGGTTTCTGTGGCAAGATACTAGGCCTCGGGAAATCAAAATCCATATCCCAGTAAACTTCGCTCTTGGAAAAGCCATGATCCCTCCCCCTATCTGTTAAACCATGGCCTGTGTCACGCTCGTCATCTGCCCAATCTGACCTGGGATTCAACCGAACTAATGGCAGTGGTCCTGGGAAAAAATCATCCTGTTTCCGATTTTTCTCAGGCATTACAGAACCACTAAAACCACGAGCTTGAACACCATTCCGTTGTAAACCATTGCCAGTGTTATTTTTCAAATGTGATTGTGGACGCATATCAACAAGTGTATTCAACTGGGAACCATTTCTATGCTCATTGTCCAGCTCGTCACCCAAAGCTTGCTTCAGTTTCTGATTCATGCCATCATTCTGCCTCTTTTCAGGCCCAGAGGCTGGCAAAGCAGCCTGTAATGAAGGGAAATCCTCACCCCTCAAAACCATAGCTTTCTCTGCAATTGAGTAACCCCGAGAAGGAACAGAAACTGCAGGCACTGCAGAACGAGCTGAAGGAGGTGTGTATGCATTACTGCTACTGCTGACCCCATTAACCACACCAAGCGATCCCTGATCAGCCCCACAAATATTATTAGGATGAGTACCATCAGCTGTATTATGACCAGTGACACCAAATCCTTCTTTCTCATATACGGCAATGGCGGCAGGCTTGGTCCAACCCATACCAGATGAACTAGGGCGAGGCCCACTCCCAATACCTCCTCCAGCAGGACCTCCACCTGATCCCAAAGAATCAAACTTCTCATGTTCCTTCCGCAGTGAGGGCAAATTCAAGGGGGGTGGAACAGAAAGCTTGGGCCCAGCAGCCTTTTGTGAGCTACGAGGGCGCGAAAGCACAACCATTCCTCCACCACTTCCCACAGGGCGGGTACGACTAGACCCATAGTTGCTTGAATGATGCTGATTATTATGATGATGCTGGTGATACTGCTGCTGGCCATAAGACTTATTGAGATTCACAGACACAAACTTGTTCCCAACTCCAGGATTGGCCATCTCAGGGTTTCACCCAGAATATCAACCTGTTTGCCGGCCTCCGATCCCAGCCAATGCATCAAATAAAAATAAAAAACCCTGATCAAACCCTAGACAGCAGAAATTCCCTCTCACCCTGATCAAGCCAAAAATAAAACCAAATAAATAAATTGACTAAAAATAATAGATTAAATAAAATATTGTTTGTAATTTAGCTTTCACCAAGCTGATGTGTTTCTATTTTCTTCAGTTATTGTTTTTAGTAGGGGTGAACGTTTGAGTAACTCAAAAAATTTTGGAAAAAATCCTCGCCGAATTAGAATTTACGAAGTATTTTTCCTTTTTGGCCGAATTAATAGTTTAACTGAATCTCTCCATCAACCGAATTATCATACAGGCCGAATTAATAGTTTAACTGAATCTCTCCATCAACCGAATTATCATTCAATTATTTTCCAACAAACCGAAGTCCCCGAATTCTTGCCAATTTGGCCGAACTGGCTGAAATAATCCATCCAAACTAGAATACCAACTTCAGTAACTCAGGTCTTATTACCATGGTAATAATGAAGCCTGTAATGATCTATTCACAAATCATGGTAATTGTAGAAACAATTTTTGGATTATACAAAACACATGTGATAACATATTTATCAGTAACAAAAATTAGCTCCACATTGTTCTAAAACAACCTCAAATCTTAGAAAAAGATACCAGTAAACCTATACATTTTATGATTATAACGGAAAACTCAAATACAATGTCAAAAAAAAAAAAAAAAAGAAAACCTCAAACAGTAACAGTTAATTATCATTCTTTCTTCTCTTGTCAATATTTTCGAAGGCTAGCAATTGAATTTCCCATGGTAACACAAACCTAATTCTCAAATAGAAATAAACCACAACGTGTAATAGACTAATAGTACTCGAATATGCATTACGCAAATCCCACACAAAACAAAAGAAAAAGAGATTTACCTTAGGGAATAGTCGGAGATGGCGGCAATCACCGGCAACGGAAACACGATGAGAGTAGAGTGAGTAATGAAGAACTGAATAAGAGATTAGGGGCTAGGGTTTGTGGAAACTGAGACAGGCGGAGAGAAAGCTAATACAGAACGACGGAGAGGTAAGAATGAACAATCACCGGCAGCGGCAGCAGAAACGGTGGTATGAGAGTATAGTGAGAAACGAAGATGGAGCCTCAGGGGAGGGCTATGATCGAGAACTGAAAGCGGAGCAAGGGGGGCGAATACAGATGGATCGAAAATTTATATTTTATGAATCATTGTTATTTTCAAAACGGTGTGTTTTGGCTGAACGCTTCTGTTACAACTTGCTATTGCAAACAAAAACAATAAGAGGGTATTTGGTAACATTCATAATTTTCTTTTTAAGTACTTTTTTAACTTAAAAGTTAGCTGATGATCCGTTTATCCGTTTTTGTTCGGTTTATAAGTTATTTTCATATAAACAATATATCCAGTAGTGTTACTTATTAATAGATATATTAAATATATGAGTACTCGAATACTAGTAATTATTGTTTGACCGGAAAAATAACTATCTGATCCACATGATTATAAATTAATTTTATAGTGAAAGTCGAATCATAATTAGAACAAATACAAAATTCAATTTTCTCATCCAATTTACTACAACAATTCTTGAATCTAAATGTTCTCAAAGGTGTTGTAAAATTATTTATTTTATTGAATAAATGGGTGTATCATATAAAAATGTTATATGATACACCCACATAACAGGTTCTATGCTACCGCCATCGTCATCCACAGTAACCTCGCCACCCGAGACCGATCCATCCCTAGTCATAACTCTTAGCCTCATATTCCACCATAGACTTCTGTCCCACCTCATCAACCACGACCTCCGGTACAAACTCCTGATGGAAAACACCATTCACATATCTAATGGGTTTCGACAACAAAAATCCAAATTATCGTTACTGCTCTGATCGAACCACCATCCATAACTGTCAAAGTTTTGATTCAGCACTGCTGTTAAAAGAGACATTAAGGATTTATACGCAATATGTTGTTTGGATTGTACAAATCCATTTGTGCACAAAAGACATAATAAAGAAGGGTTTATGATGTAATAAGAATTGATGATATAAAGAAACACTTAGACACATTTGAGAGACTCCGAAAACAGTTGTCAATATTTGTGAGGTTTGCAATGTGGTCCTCTTTATAGGTATGCGGAGCTAATACATGAACAATGCTCATATATTATATTCCCCTATAATTTTTATAGAAATCATTAATTTATAATAACATATAATTAAATATAAACATTATTATCAGCTATTATTTAGATTTAGGTACCCAATGCATCCATAATTTTGATTATGATGCAACACTTGTATGTTTATATTACCTCCGTTCTTATACTTTTATTATTTCTTTGATTTTTTTCTATTTTTTTCCCAAATTTGCCTCTAAAAAGTAGGTGAGAGAATGTATGTTTTTATTTAATTTTCTACACAATTTGTCGGTGCATGAATATGAAAATAATACTTTATTAAGATTGTCAATAATGTGCACACGTGTCAAATGAGATATAAGTAAGTTCGTGTTTTATAAAAAAAAAAAAAAAAGTTGAGCAATGGTTATAGATATTTTAGGTTCAAAACATGAAAAATGTAGTCAATCATATTAAGTTATACGTTAAAAGTTATGTATTAAGTAATAGATTTAGTGCTAAAACAAATTATAAATACACACAACAACTACGTCAGTCAATTATGATGAAGATGGTATAAAATCATTAAAATGCAATCAAGATGGTGCATGTACAAGCTGATATTAGATATTTGCACTCATATTAAACAAATTGGTCACATTATATTTGAAAATATGCTCGCCATCTTTTTATAAAAAAGGAAATGAAATTGTTATTATATTTCTAACTTTTACCGCCTAAATATTGAAAAGAAATTAAATGAATTTAACACTCAACTACACAAAATCGATTAAAAATTAAATGAATTTAACACTCAACTACGCAAAATCGATTTCGTGTAGTTGGATGTTAAATTCTTTCAATTTTTTTTTTAAGATTTAGGCAATGAAAGTTTGAGAGAGATTGAAAATTTTATTTTTCTTTTCACTTTATCACATAGTGTTTTCCATATCTGAGTCATTTTCTGAAGCGTTTGTGGATAATTTCTACATTATAGATGCAAAACATATAATAAGACATTGCATATTTTTAATAGTTGGCCACATTTATTAATTTTTTGCATTGTATCCACCTATCTTATACTATAAAATATGCACTAACTTATCCCCTCTGACACCCTCTACTCCCAACTAACACATGTCTTTTTTTTGTACATCAAAAATGTTAGATTCCATTAATTTTTGAATATTTTGAGAACTGACAGGTTAAATTTTGATAGGTCCTTCTTTTATAGCCTTTCGAGTTCTCATCACAACCGACGAAAATGAGCTTCTTACTTCCATCATCTAGCTTTGTTCTCTCTTGTTCCGGAAATTAAGCATAGGTTATAGAGCCATATACTCGTAAATGTGACACATTCAGTTTCTTCCTACTCCATGCTTCTTTGAGGTGTTACTTTATTCAAACTTTTAGTAGGTGAATGGTTAGAGAGATAGACTATGCATGCAACTACTTCTGCCCAAAACTCTTTTGGCATCTATTTACTTTTTAACATCGTCTGTGCCATACTAAGAATTGTCTGATTATTTCTTTCAACTACTCCATTTTTTTGTGGCGATGTATGAATAGTCATAAGACGAGCGAATTTCTTGTGTATTATAAAATGCTTTAAACTCATTAGAAGTGAATTCATCACCTCTATCAGTTCTCAAAGATTTGATCTCATAATTGCTCTTACGAAGTGAACTTTTTGAGAGCTTTAAATGCTTCACTTTTATGCTTCAAGAAATAAATCCAAGTTTTTCATGAATAATCATTGATAAAAAGCAAAAAATAAGACTTTTAACCAAGTGATTCTGGTTTAATTGGTCCACAAACATCTGTATGAATCAATTGTAATAGCTTGGTAGCTCTTGAATCATATTGCTTCGGAAAACTTTTTCTCGAATGCTTTCCAAGTAAACATGCTTCACATAATTGACTTGGATGATCAATTTTTGGAATTCCCTTTACCATGTGCTTTATTCCCAAGTCTTTTACTCTTTCAAAGTTCAAGTGCACATATCTCATATGCATATCCAAGATGGATCTTTCATGCAAGCTTTCAAACATATGGCTTCATTTGTCTTCATATCTAACAAGAACGTATGATTTCTTATCACAGAAACTTTAGTAATAAGTCTTTTTTCTTTATCTTTGAGCCAAAGATAATGATCTTCCATGATTATTTTACAACCATTCTCCATTAGCTGCTCAATACTCAAAATATTATTTTTCATTTTTTGTATGTAATAAACATTAGGAAAGTTTGACTTCCATTCTTTAGCTAAAATAAAATTGTTCATTTGCCTTTGATCTCCACCTTGGATTCATTACCAAATCTTACATTTCCAATCACATTGGTGTTGAGTTCTACAAATTTATTTTTATCGCCAGTCATATGGTTGCTTGCTCCGTTTTCTAAGTACCATGTATTGCTTTCACATTTTTATCTTCATTACATGTAAGAAATAGAGTTGGCTCCTCCAAATATTCCTCTTGTATAACAAGCTTAGTCTTTTCTTCTCTCTTGGCTTGACATTTCTAAGAGAAATGTCCATACTTTCCACATGAATAACATTCAATGTGGGTTTTATCAACCTTTGCATCATTATTCCTTTCAAAATTGCCTTTTGCTCTTCCTCTTCCATAACCTTTGAAATAATTTTGATTTATCCTCTCATAAGAATTTTGCTTATCTCTTCCTCTTCCTTGGCTATATCCTCTTTCTTTTCGATCTCTTCCACGTCTGTGGCCTATTCTATTACTTTCACTAACTTCTCCTCTATTATATAGTGAAAGTTTTGCTTGCAAGGTGTTGACGCTCAATTTGTGCACCCCAAAATATCCGAGGATAATAAGAGCTCTGGGTTCGGAATTTCCAGAATTCTGACTCAGCTCGGTTCTCCTCCTTTTCTAAAATATTTTCCAGTATTGTACATTTTAATGAATTCTCAAATTCCCTTCTAGTTTCAAAAATATATGTTTTTAGGTATGTTTTTATTTTTCGAATTGCAAGAACATAGAAAAAAATAGAAAAGAAGAAAAAGAATTAAAAAGAGTAATTTGTGATTTTAATCTTGAAAATCAATTTTAAGATTAAAATGGCAAATGTTTACATTTTATTCTTAATTTCGATTTTTAATCGAAATATGTTTTATGTTTTTAATTTTAATTAATTTGGAAAATTAATTAGAAGGGATTAATTGAGAAAATTTGGAGAAAATTAAGAAAAAGGATTAAATTGAAGAGAATTAAAAGTATTTAGGAAAATTGGAGAAGAAAGAAAGGAAGGAAGGGCGTGATTGAAGACGGGCCAGAAGTTCTGGGGGCCGAAATATAATTTCTGAAAATACTGAGGACGAAAACAGGAACGCCAGAAACGGCGTCGTTTTGGTTAATGAAAAAACAAAAAAAAAATAATAAAAAGAAAAAGAAAGAAAACAGATCGAAACAGTAAACAAACGAGGATTGTATACAGAAAGTCTTCGAAGCAGACGAAAGAGAAAGGGAACGAAAACTGAGGGTGGTTTACAAAGGGGGGGTTAAAACATGTAAGGTGGACAAAAAATTGGAGAAAATATGAAAGGTGGACAAAAATACGGCTTTTGCTAAAGAGATATGCGAACTTCTAATGATCAATTAGAAGTTCGCATATCTCTTATGCGAACTTTAAGTTTGCTAATAAGTAATGCGAACTTAAGTTCGCATAAGAGATATGCGAACTTTTAGCGGTATATTTAGGAAGAAAGAAACCAGAAGAGGAAAATCAAAAGAGAGAGACCAAAAAATCAGTAAAACGAAAAACAGTCTGTGTTGTTTACGAGGTATTGTGGAAAATGACGCATACTAATCCATTTCCATTAAATATATACTGGAGCAGTACGGTTGAACTTGTCGACGGCGTAGTCGGTGTAAATAACAGTTTTGCGGACGAAACGGTATGTATCGATGCTAAATATTCATTTGATGAATTTTATGAT
>CANUEY010390303.1:0-30211 GCA_948099555.1 Croton setiger
GTCGTTTTATCGCATTTGCGTGTATTTTGGATTCTAACGTCGGTTGAGCTTTTTAATTTCGTATATATGTTGTAAATTATAATTATAAATATTTATCGGGTATTCGGGATTTATATTTGGGAATTTTAAATCGGGTAGAATGTAATTTAATAGGAATTCGGTTTTGTAATTAGTTTTAGGATTTTAATTTCCGCACTTTACGCTTTCAATAATTGAATTTAATTTCCGCAAATGACCGAAAACGCCATTTAGGAACATCGTTAGTTTAATCACGCAACGGCATTTTATTTAAAACTTAAATTTTGGAAAGAAAAACAAACCAGAGACCGGTTTTTACCGGGCGGCGGTTTAATAACAAATTAAATCGTCGTACCTTACCCCCTTACCCGGAATCTCTAAATTTTGACCAGTGCCTTTAAATAAAAACAGAGTCATTTTTCTTAAAATAAATTTGGTTTTCCCGAAATCGGGTGGCGACTCTCTTCTAAAAACTCTTTTCTAAAAATAAAAATAATTTTAAGACCGACTAATTTCGGCATCGCAAAGCCAAAAATGTTTTGTCACCCCCTCCTTTTCTCCTTTGAGAAATAAAAATCGTTTTCGTTGGCGGGTGAAAAATCCGGCCGTCAACATATGGTTTTGTGTAGTGGGTGTAATTGGCACTTTAATGAGGCAGTTTCTGAGTATTACTTGCACTTGATTGCAGCCTCTGGGCTTTGCGGCGGTGTTTGTTCAACGCTAGTATGGCTGATTTGGACATCACTTGCATAAGAATCCAATTGACTTGAAATTGGAAAAATTAAAATGTACTAAACCTTGCTCATTTCCTCAGACAAATTTTCAAAACTTCATAAGATTGGGATGCTGGTGGAAAAAGAATACTCTGTTTCATTTCACACCAAAATAAAAAAGATGAGATAAAACTTAATTTTAAAAATTAAACAATACTTTCGCATTTTATTTTAGTATCTTGAGCATGATTTTCTTACTTGTCTTTGTGAGATGAAAATTAAATAATACTCTCGTGTTTTATTTTAGTATTTTGAGTATGGTTTTCTTATTTATTTTTGTGAGATGAAAAGTGCAGATTCTAATTTCAATTTCTCCCAACCACATCTTTTAATATTAAAAGTTTAATAATCAAAGATCTTTCAATTTAAACTTCAATCAAAATTATCTAATAATCCTATAATGGTCTAGCTAATTTATGCTGAGACTAATTGATATATATATATATATATATATATATATATATCTAACAATTATAATTTATTTAGTAGTAATTACATGATTTGTGTTTGAAGATTCCTAGTCTTAATAATTAACTTTTAAAGATGTTTAATTAATTAAAATGTTAGTAATGAATTATGGGAAATTTAGAGTAATGGAAACAGTGGAAGTCCATCATACCTAAATGGAGGGCAATTGACCTGAAACTCTGGCTGTGGAATTTGTCGATTAGCTTGAAATGCAAGTAAAGAATGCGCATGTGGTAGTTCGGGTGGTGTCAGGATGGTCTAATTAACCCTAGCCAGACACATTTGGGTTACAATAAGTGGCAATCGCATAGATCAACCACCTTCCTCATTACCAGGTGGAACCCATAATTCCCCAACATATGTATATGGAGAATTCACCTGCCATTATTCCCCATTAATGGGGAGCACTACTTTTGCTTTAACTACTCATCAATAACATCTTCTCTTATTCTTATAATAAAAACTAAATTTTTAATTTATATGAGACTAATTAATACTGCATTACCTTCTCCGTTTCATTTCAAGCGTCTATTGTGGCCTTTTATTTTTACCTAGTTTGGATAAAGGATTTGGAATAATGAAAGGAGTACCGAATTGACAAATCATTCAAGTTGGAAAAGCTCAGCTAAGCATTAATGCTTTGTTTTAGAAAGGACAAAAAAGAAAAAACAGTGTAACTGAAACGGTTAGAGACAAACCAAACAAGAAGCTCATAATTTTAGTATTAAAAAGAAGAAATCATCAAAAACAAAAATGACAAAATCCAAAAATTGGGGAAGGTGAGGAAGGGAGTGTGGGAGATACAGAGCAGCACGTGCGAGGGAAATGAGGCCCAGCACAGCACGTACCGTAAGACACGCTCCTAAACATTGACCCACGCCCCCGGTTTTTGCTTCCCATTTTGCGTGCCCATGTGCTGCCATTGCCATGCTCCCTTTCAGAACTGACCGCTCCGGTTTGGAGTCAGGTCAGGCTAAAATGGGTTTTCACTCAGTCATTGCAATTCACCTCAAATGCGTAAATTCGCAACAAATGTGCTGTATATTATTTTATTCTTTTTTTTACAATTATAGATTTTGGTCTCATTTTGCATATTTTTGTTTTTTGAAGAAATCTCATTTTACTTATAAAAAAAACATAATCATATTATAATGCGATATGGTAGTTAAATATAATACAGTGATCAAAATTAAACATTTCATAATTAACGCTTAGATATTACTCCATCTATCTAGCACTGTATTTTTTACTCCTTAATTATTATTATTATTATTTTTTAAAATTCTATTGCTTCTATATTCTTCAATCTTTTTTTTCTTTCCATTTTTTTTTTAAAATTTTTTTGCCACGTTTTTAATTATCATCAATTGTAGCTCATGTCTATTTACTTCAAGAAAGATACACTTAAGATCATTACCTAATTAACATTTACATCCAAATATTAACTTATGCTTTCCTTAAATATTTAAGTCTTTTTACACATTTTTCTTTAATTTTATGGTCAACTTTTTAAAAGGTACTATTTACCTTTGAAAATATCTTTTTCTTTATGTTATTTTTTTTTCTTGTGTAAATATTAATAAAATTCTAAATCATTTTTTTTTTATTTTTTTCCCCATATTTTAAAAAAGAAAATATAAAGGGTAAATAGTTATTTAAAAAAAATTAACAGAAAGTGAGTTTTTTTTTTTTTATGAAATATCTAAAATAGAACCATAAGTTAGGGACTTAAAAATAATTAGTATAAAAGACAGGGATGTAAGTAATAAGTATGTAAAAAGACAAGGATACAAGTGTACTTTTTCCTCATTTCAATTAGTTCACATTTTTTCAGTAATTAATGTAATTAATTATTTTGCACATGTCGAAAATAGCTTTAATAAACGTGTAACAACCATCACCAAACATATATATTTTCCAATAATTTGTTTTTGAATTATATAAATATAAATGAAGACATTAGAAGTTTAGGTGATATCTTGCTATTATGATCATAATAATTATGTTTAATGTTAGATGAAAATATGGGAGGAGTGTGATGTAACCTACAATTCAAGTTATCTAACAACCATTTTGGTCCCTCCTTCAGTCCTTTCTTGAATTTTCTTTTTCTTTTGGTTATAACAAAGGCTTCTTACATTTCTTGATTATTCAAATCAAACTCATGCATTAGAGTATATGATTTTCTTTTTAAATGTCTACTTCATAAAATCTTTTTGTAAGAAGAAATTAACATTAATCTAAGTTAATTGTGTATCGATTCGAGTCCATACCCTTCGACCACAGCCCAACCCAGACCCATCACATGGTCCGTCTCCACAAAACTCGGAGATTTATTACCTTTTTACAAGCACGTGGTTAAATTAATAGCCTACAATTTACCTATAACCCTTTAAATGCGTACTCTAGCAATGTTACCTTCATATTTACTAAAATGCGCATACCGCAATTAACGCACCCCGGCTCTTCCTCTCCTCGTTTTAGGAACTTTCTCTTTAAGTACTGAAATGTATTTCTGATTTTGAAGAGAAACTGAACTGGGAAAAAGAGCCTGCTAGAGAGAGAAAATCATAAACAGAGAAAGAGAAAGATTTACGGGTATTTGTTATTTTGAAGTTGCAGGTTTTTGGAGTATCGTGTCGGGCTGTGTCTGATTTTCAATTTAGAAATGTAAATTCTACAATTTTGATGGTTTTTTTTTTAATTTTTTTGGTAAATAATCGAATATAATATATATAAAAAGATTCTTCTTTCCTTTTGTGAGAGTGGAAAGATCTCTTTGCTGGGGATACTCTTTCATAGTGTATGATTATATATAGGTAGCTCGCTTCTTAGTTGTGTATATATATACACACACATACTTTACAGTGTCTGGCTTCTGTATTGAGTCAACCAAGAGAAAATTTGGCTAGAAGATCACCAATCATCCAGAATTGCAATGGGTAGGCCTTAAATTTCTACTTTTTGGTTCTTGTGCTCTGTTTTTTTTTGGGTTTCTGGATTTGTGTTTCGGTTAATGGCTGGCAGTGGTTTTTGGGATGTGTTAATTCTCTTAGGTTGTTAATATTAGTTAACAGGTGTTTACAGTTTATGGGTTTTGCCCAATGATTTGATTAGTGTTTTTATGTTGTCTGTCATATTAATTGAAACTTTTCCTCTCCTCTCCTCTCTCTTCCCTCTCTGCCTGCTTTTCGCTCTGGTTTCAATGGCTTTCTTGAGGGTTTCCTTTTTGTTTTTTTTTTTTTTTAAAGAAGCGTTGGGTTCTCGATTAATCTTTTTCCCAGCTGTTAAGGATTCAGTTTATTATTGCTTATATTTTCCTCTGTACTCCTTTTTGGATTAATGGTATCTGTCTCTTGATTGGTCATGGTTATTCTCCATGGACCTTCTTTTTATATTTTTCATTGGTCGAATTTATTCTCATAGCTTTTTCTCATCAATTCTTTGTACAGAGGTCAACATGGGATTTTCACATGGTATGGATGATGAATATGAGAAACTATTTAGAAGACTGAATCCTCCCAGGTTTGCAAAATTTCTTCTTTTTTTTTTCATTATTTTCAATATGGAATAAACATTTATTGTTATGGTTGACACTTTGTTTTTCTTTTCCCCTCTTTTCTTATCAGGGTTGTGATTGATAATGAATCCTGCAAGAATGCTACTGTTATAAGGGTATGTCTCTGTACTTTCTATATGGGTTGGTGGATGTACTATTTGTTCTTAATTGGGGCTGTACATTTTATTTAATACTGTGTGTACTTAATTTCTCGTGTGTTGCAGGTGGACAGTGCAAATGAACATGGAATACTTCTTGAAGTTGTACAAGTCCTTACTGATCTTAACCTTATAATAACCAAAGCTTACATATCTTCTGATGGTGGTTGGTTTATGGATGGTAAGATTTATTTATTTTTTCTCTTTCTTTCATTATTCTGTATGTATGTTTTAGTAAAATTGATTTTTAACCTTTGTCTTTGCTTCACCAGTCTTCAATGTTAGGGATCAAGAAGGAAACAAGATTACTGATGAAGTAATTCTAGATTATATTAGAAAGGTGAGTTCTTATTTTTAAGCCTTTATTTAGAGAGGGAATAAAAAGTTGTTAATGCATTGGCATTTTAAACAGATCTGAATGTTTGTCTTTTTATTTATATTTCAGTCTTTGGGGCCAGAATCATGTTTTTTATCTTCAATGAGATCTGTTGGGGTGAAACCATCAATGGACCATACTGCAATTGAGCTAACAGGAAGTGATAGGCCAGGGTTACTATCTGAAGTAAGTGCAGTACTCACCCACCTGAAATGCAATGTGGTTAGTGCAGAGGTGTGGACGCATAATACAAGGGCTGCAGCAGTTATGCAAGTAACTGATCAGGAAACTGGCGCTGCCATTAGAGATCCAGAGAGGTTATCAAGAATTAAGGAGCTTCTTTGTAATGTACTTAAGGGAAGTAACAAATCTAGAGGAGCTAAAACAGTGGTTTCTCATGGGGCCACTCATACTGAGAGAAGGCTTCACCAGATGATGTTTGCTGATAGGGATTATGAAAGAGCAGAAGATGATGTATTGGATGAGAAGCAAAGGCCTAACGTGAGTGTAATTAATTTGTATGATAAAGACTACTCGGTGGTAACCATAAGGAGTAAAGACAGGCCAAAACTTCTTTTTGATACTGTCTGCACTTTGACAGACATGGGGTATGTTGTTTTTCATGCTAATATTGATGCTGAGGGGCCAGAAGCTTATCAGGTATGTCATCTACGTTTTTCTGTGTTAAGAAAGTTCCCAAGAGTATATTATGCTTATATTGCCTATATATTTTTTCTTTTTCCTTTAGGAGTATTATATCAGACATATGGACGGATCGCCTGTGAAATCGGATCCCGAACGTCAAAGGGTGATTCAATGCCTTGAAGCAGCTATCGAGAGGAGAGTGTCTGAGGTGAGATCATTGTCATTATTATGGCTGTGATAAAAAATCATATTGGATTATGCCTGCTTATGTTTTGAAAATCTGTCTAAATACTAGATAATACTAATATTTAATTTTCATCTAAATTTATGATAACTTGGTTTAATTTTCATTTTCTGATGAAGACACCAAATAGTCATCTAGTCAATTCAAAGATAGGAAAATATGCTTAGTTAGATCTACTCATTTGCCTGGCAGATGACATTCCTGGACTCCGTTATGATTGTGATATTCCCCACTTGTACATATGGGCTCCATTAAAAGATATCAGCTGAGATAGTAAATCATTAAGCTACAAGAGTAAAAAGAAAAAGAAAATACAGGTTGTTTAGCTGTTCCTTAGAATGTTTTTCCATTAATTTCGATGATTAATAGAATTTTCACCTTACTGATAACAGGGTTTGAAGCTGGAACTGTGCACTACAGACAGGATTGGTTTGCTATCAAACGTTACCCGTATATTTCGAGAAAACAGCCTTACGGTCAGTAGAGCAGAAGTTTCAACTAGAGATGGGAAAGCTGTGAACACATTTTATGTTCGAGATGCATCGGGATATCCTGTCGACGGTAAAACCATCGAATCAATTCGGCAAGTTATTGGGCAGACCATACTTAAGGTGAAAGGCAATCCAGAAGAGGTATCTCAAGAATCACCCACTAGATTTCTTTTTAGTGGTCTTTTCAAGTCAAGATCTTTTGTTAACTTTGGATTGGTTAGGTCCTATTCTTGAACTAGTCTTTTTAGCTTACCTTACCTCCCATGTAAATTAAACCCTTTTAGCATGTGTGACTCAAAAGTTTAGGAATAGAGTCAGTTTGTCAAAAAAGAGCTTGAAGAAAAGCTGTAGGGAGAAAAGTTAAAGTGCTTGTAAATTCATCTCTTTCCTTTTTATTAAGCTTCAATCTGTTAACATGGATCCAATCTAACGTTGGAGCCAAGCCATGAAAGCAAACTCTTGAGTTTCCACTTCTGTATATAATTAACCTTTTGTTAATCTCAATTAATCATTTAGTATACTATTTCTGTAATTGTTCTGATTACAAGAAATGTTTAAATTTTATTCGACTCTAATTTGGGATTATTGAGCAGTAATTATAATTAGTGATTTGTTAAGTGATATGTAGACTTAATGGTCAAATGAAAAAAGGGTTGATTTGACGGTATTAGAATATCTAACATATTTTATAGGTGACCAAACTTGGACTAGAACATTCATTGTTTTGTTTGGTCGTTTAAACAAGTGTTTGGTGGCGCCAAATCTGTTTGTAAATACTGATAGAGACTACCAAAGTGACGGGTGTGGTTGGGAGAGTTTGGTCATTTTGCCCACCTTTTTATTTATTTATCTGTCTTTGACTCTTTAGTATCATTTGAATAGTTTGCAAATAGTTTATTTTCTCGTATCATTTATTTTATTTTTGTTGCTAAAATAGGAAAGGTGGATTTTTTTTTTTTAAAATCGTTCATTTTTGTTGAAAGTATGCACATATTATTGGAATGGTCCATTTTGAATCTTCTTTTTGACCAATTTTTCTTTGCCAAGAAATTGTGGGAAGCTCAAAAGTATATAATCCAAAACATTTTTTGGAAAAGAGAAAAATAAAAAGAAATAAACAATATGCTCAATTGGTCATCCATTTTGAAGATGACACGGCATATTGATTGGTGTGTAGTGGTCTAACAAGTTACATGTGCCTCCTACCAGTCCGTAGAACTTATGCAATTTCCACCGTGGAAGGTCAGTCTTTGTTGTGTGAACCCATTCTTTTCTCTTCCCTATATACTAGAAGATTTTTTTTTTTTTTTTTTTTATAAAAATGAGTTGTATAGTTAAACTCCAAATTTGAGTATGGATTTAAAATTTATATTGTAAAAAACTCAAGTGTTGAGGAATTATAAAGGCCTGATAAGTTGAATATTGACCACAAATTGCCAGCCAGCTAAACTAATTTAAGATTTCTCAAATTCAAATTCATATACTATGTTAAATTTATACCTCATTTTTTTAATTATTGAAAAATAATTTCTATTACATAATAATTTATTTCTTCTTCATTATAAAGTAACTTTTCTACAAATGTAGCCTATGATTCCCAGTAAGTAACCTAAATTAACCGTACCTTAATTGCAAACCGAAACCAAACAAGATGGATATGCCGACTGAATTACTACTACAATTTACCTTTTAAGCCTTGAGCTGTTCATGCTTAAACTCTAAACTCTAATTTAGGTAGGTACTACCTACCTTTTTGACTGGTCGGTGCTTCTGATTGATTGTTTCACAACAAATACAATTATGTCCATCAATTGCTGGTATTTAGTCCCCTCCACGAGACTTTGCTCCGAATAATACGATTTGACAGTAATAAATCAAACCTCTTTAAACCAATATCACTTATACCATTCAGTTGTAATAGCTGCTATTCACTTTATTGTACAATATGCTGATTTTCTAAAATCCAATTTTCATTTTTGATTAACCCTTAAAATCTTCGGTACCTTTGATTTGATTAACAGCGGTATTACATTTTATTTTGCAAAAATCTAAAAATATATATTAAATAATTCAGATTCCATATGCATGAATCTTGCATAGATAACAGAAAATAAAATAATAAACATATAGAACTGATCCTCCATTTCTTTATGTGCTTAGACTAGTCAATAAATATTCAATCTTTTAAATGTAAATTATAATTATAATCTCTGCAATATAAGATAATGAGGAACCCATCAAGTAACACTCGAGCAAAGTTCATTGGAGGAGTAGGTTGGCATAATTCAATTCTATATATACATATATATTTTAAATTACAAAAGTGAAAAATTAAAAAAAAATGCATAGGGAAATTAATAATAAAGTGTCATGTGGGGTTGAAGGTTCTTTGTCACTGAAAACTTAGAGCTTTTGAATGTGTGCATCGATTCCTTCCTCACATGAAGGGTTTTTATTATAAAAGAAAGGTTTCTTGCTTAGACAGCAACTGAACCAACCCTCATCTCATCACATGAATGCCTAATCTTCTTCTATATTCTATTCTATTGCATCTAAAGTAAATTATAAGGTGATTCTCAGTATACAATCCTCATGAGACGTGCCATTTTGTGATTCGATCACACTTTAACGTCATCACATTATGCCAATAAAACCCTTGTCATCAAAATAGCTCTTACCTTACTTACCTACACATTAAGGACTAATAAGGAGTGTCGTAAGATATCTTACAGCCTCAACAATGGAGAATTCTGGTGGTGTTGATTTTCCTGGCTTCCAAACATGTATTCATAAAGCTGAATTTGAATACAGAAAACCTTTAAGTAGGTTGCAAACCAGAGCTCCATGTCTTCTCCAGATTAAGCCTAATCCAATTCTTCAAAGACAGGGTGAACCTCAAGCTACATCATCAATGGAAGCTTCATCTTCCTTTAATTCATTCTGCCATAGTAAAGACCCTATTCCTCTGCTTTCTCCTCTGGTTCTGCCTTCTTTGCTTCAGTCTTCCTATATTCAAGAAGGGAATACTGCAAAATCTCGTTGAATTCTTATAACCTTTATTCATAGTATATTTGTTTATTTATTTGTTCAAACATTATATACCCATTGGCTCTGTAAATTTTTCATATTACTTTGTGGGTGCTATTATTTGTTTATTTCTTACTATTTTTGCATCACTTAAAAAAAAAAAAAAAGTATAATGATATAACACGAATAATTTGTCAAGGAAATGGATCCCCAAAATGTTACTTTTTCTCCTTTAACCTGAAATAATAGTGAGAATAAAAGAAAGTTAATTAGTATACCTTGGTTCTGAGGAAAAATGTTCCAAAAATCATTTGTACCAATGCAGAACATATGTTTAGAAACCAATTCGTAGAAAATAAAACGGGTATAAGCTGTCTGCGTTCATATTGAGAAATTTTTGTTAATCAAAGAATCTCAAAAGTTATGATAATTTAAAAGTTACAGAGAGTTAAGAATATGCCGATTATCACCGTGAAGAGTGATAAGTGACTACTAGAAGCAACCGAGTCTTCACAATTTGCTGGAGGGGAAGATAAAATGCATTCCTCTTATACTCCTTTGCTAATGGCACTCAAGCCTCTTGCTTTTCTCACATTTTGGTTAAGCATTAGTTTCCTCACCCTTTCTGCATCGTCCCATTTCTCATTTAAAGCATATATATCACATATAAGAGTATAAATGCCTCCATCATTTTCTGGCTTGATTATCTTCAAGACTTGTTCAATCACTCTCTCAGCCATGTCAAATTGCTTATGCTTCATGCAGGCAGACAAAAAGGACCCCCATATAACAACATTAGCCTGAAATCTCATTGTCTTAATAACCTCATAAGCTTCTTCTAACAATCCTGCCTTACCAAACAAATCAACCATGCATCCGTAATGCTGAAGTTTAACCTCCAAATCATACTCTTCAATCATCCTGAAAAACTCTCGGCCTTCTTCTACCAACCCCGAATGAGCACATGCATTAAGGATACCTGTGAAAGTCATCTCGTTAGGTGTACTGTTACTCTCTTGCATCATCTTAAAGAAGGATAGTGCTTCTAGACTCAACCCATTTTTTGCTGCCCCACATATTAAGGCAGTCCAAGTCATGACATTTCTCTCTTGCATCGATCTGAAAACTTGTAAAGCATTCTCGAAGAATCCACATTTTGCATACATGTCAACAAGAATAGTGCCAACTCTCACATTCACCTCCCATCCATTCTTTACAGCAAACCCATGAAGTGATTTCCCTGTCAACAAACCCACAGAACCCATGTTTACACAACAAGATAAGACAGTTACAACGGTCACTTGGTCTGGCTTTATCTCCTCACTAGTCATCATTTCTCGATACAGCAATAACCCTTTATTCCAATACCCATGGTTGACATACGCCATAATCATGGCATTCCAAGAAACCACATTCTTCTCTAGCATTTCATCAAAAACGGTACGAGCTTTGTTCATATTTCCTAATCTCGCGTACCCAGCAATCATTGTGTTCCAAGTCACAGTATTTTTTTCAGGCATTTCGTCGAACAACAGACATGCATTAACAAAAGACGTGACTTCATAGGAACGGAGGAGACAAGTGGCTACATAAACATGAGAAATGTAACCCAATTTGATTATATGTGAATGTAAATGATGAATGACAGAGAGATTATGCAAAAGGGCGCATGATTTAAGGGTAAAAAGAATAGAGAAGCTATCGATAGGGACGGAGTTGCGGTGCATTGAGGAGTAAATTTTGAGGGCCTCGTGAGAGGAAGGGGCATTCTTGATAGATGAAGCCAATGTGGAAAAGCATATTCTGATGACGTAGGGGTTAAGAGTTGTGGGTTTTAGAAATCTTGAGAAAGGAAGGAATAGCATAGCATGGCTTATAAATTTTCTTCTGTAACTCAATTAACGTGAAAACAAGCTCTTGCTTGCTTCAGAAAGTGCTCAGCATTGTTCTTATAGGGCCTCTCCATGCAAATTGTAACTTTTATAAAATGACTGTGTAAATAGCAACAACTTTCTAAAATGCAGTAAAAAGTAAATATTTTTCTCAGCGGTTTTACCTTCTTTTCTTGGGGTTTCAATAGGCTCATTTTTACCCTCATTCTAACTTATTCCGCCATACTTTGCTTTTAAGAGATCACACTTTTTTTTTGTCAGCTTTTAAGTTTATTTATTAAAGTAAGCCACAATTTTGATTCATAAGCACTCATAATTACACAAACCTTCATGTCATTATGTAAGTATTGCCTATTACAAATACATGTATTATTTGATTGGAATTGGGAGTTCACTTAGTCTACAGTTTAAAAAAAGTTGCTCAGAACTTTTGAAACCAAATTACTGAAAGTCGTTCATTGAATATTTTTCTTCCACTTCTATCTTCATAAAACTTAAAATTAGAGAACTACTCATATAAAGTATGTCTTTTGAAATCTTGCATTGGAAATAAGTGAATATTAAATATCTGATAGGCTACTTATTCTCATATTTCAAGGGAATTAATCCTCAAATTTATTTTTTTAGACTATATCACTAAGGGTATAAAGGACTTTTCATTTTAAACTCGCCTATCAAACTTTCCTTTTGGGTAAAATTTTTCTATGTAAATCAAACACCAAAAAAGGAAAGAGTAATAAATGTAGAATGTGTTATTTTTGAGCTCTTAGTGATAGGTTTTATTGTAGTTATTAGGTGTTCTCAATTATAGTATCAAATTGGTTTAAAAATTTTAGGCACTTAAAAAAATCTGAAGAACAGCATATGTAAAAATGTGAAAAAAAATTTGAAAAGCAACAAGTGCGACGGGGATGAGCCAAAAATAATCAACCCGTGCTAAATTGCAAAAGTGATTTAACTGCATATGTGATTCGAGTTGCGTTTGGTTATATAGAGAAACTATAGAATGTTGTGAGATTTGCGCTTTCCACAATTAAAAAATTACGGTTTGTAGTTCAACCATATAAACATATAATATTTAATTTTATATATATATATATTTTTAAAAAAAACAATATCATTTTCTCTCTTAAAAATAATAAAATTAAATAATATTATGTCAAAACAACTTTGTTTTGACTCAAAGTTTGATTTACATTTTAAATCGTTAACTGCAAAAGATCGATTGTAACATTGCCATGCGGTTTGTATTCCTTACAATGTAGTTGTAGTTTCTATTTTCATTCATCAAATTGCAGGTTGTAGTGCAATTAATTGCATTTGCTCCCTCTTGTGAGGAATGGAAGGAAATTTTAAAGCAGTTATCAATTATGATGTCGTTGAGAAGTGAAAGTTTATCTAATTGGTGAAGTAAGAAACTCTATAGAAGTTATCTAATGTGGAAGCATTATGAAACCACTTATCATAGAAACGTGAGATAACTACTTGAGCGCCTATAAATACGAAGCTCAAAGATAAAGATTACCCCAACCAATCATACAAACAAACCAAACTCTAAGTCTATAAATTGTACTATATACAACTTTGCCTACCTTCTTATTTATTAACATTTTCGTTGATTAGCTTTCAATTTGTCATTCAATTAACTATTGTTAATTTTTTTTATTTGTTCCAAGATAATTAATACGAAATCATTTAGTTATTCTGTCGATTCTGTCCATCGTAATTAAACACAAATTTTATTAAAATACTTACAACGATGAAATTTCAGAGTAATTTAGCCTCTTTCGATTTATATCTTTTACTTTTTTGTTGATCTTGTCAGAATGAGTAAATCTATAGATAACTCAATCTCCAAAGTGTAACGTTTTGAGATGCTAAGGTGACGAAATTTTTATGGTAAATTATCATTTGTGGAAGTCAAATTTTGGGTGCAATCCATCTTTGAAGTTTGGAGTCTCCAAGTTGGTGTATCTCACAACCTAGCACACTGACATAATCTAAATTGTCAGTCAGCAAATTGTATCTTTTGATTTCCACATTGATAAAAAAAGCGAAATAATATTATTCATCCACTTCTGCATATCCATAATTTTCACCTAGTGCTTTTGGAAATTTTTCTTTTTCACTCCAAAATGAACTTTGATAGAATTTACTAGTAACTTTTATTTGACTTAAAAATTTCACTTTGCACTCATAATTTTGTTTAAAATTAAATACAATTTGAAAGTATATGGAACTTAACTAAGACTAATTTCAAAATCCATAGTTAATTCATTTAGTTTATAATTATTACGGACTAAACTATATATTGTATCATCTTTTTCCCTTGTCATAACCCAAACTAGTCCGGGTCCATCTTCATCACCACACCTTTTCGTCATCTCTTGTTGGTGGTTTTTGGCCGCTGAAAATTATAATAGTAACCAATCACTTAAAGATTTATATGACTGAAAATCTCTCACTTTGTTAATTTAAAAAACAATTTTTTATTCCGGACAAAACAGATTTATTTTTTATCTCTTGATTGCTCATTACAAAAATTAGTGACAAAATCTATTTTTCAAAGATTATGTGTGCTATCAAAGAAGTTGATTTTAAAAAGATTTTTCAGAGTTCCCATTCGTTTTTTAAAAATTAAATTTTAATTTTCCATTTAATAAAAAGTTTCATTTAAATCAAAATAATTTCATTTTAATTTGATAAAACACTGGTCTTAATAAAAAAATGGATAAGGAGAGTAATGTACGATAATTGAAGTTTATTTAATTTATTGTCCGAATAACATGACTCAATTAGTTTATTGATATTCCTAAAGTCTAAGTCAAGTTTTATTTTATTTTAAAAAAATCAAGTTATTAATTAATGAACTAAATCACATTAAGGACTTAAATGAGAAATTATTAATCGATTTGCACTCATAATCACAAAATAAGCTTATAAATAGTCCATTCAAAAGCATAAAGTGCAAAAATATAAAAATAAATCTTTCTCCTTACCTTTTAGAGGGAAAGTTATATTTTAATACCTAAAATACATTCTAACCTTTAGAAATCCCAATTTTCCCAAACACAGCTAAACATACCTACTATTACCAACAAGCCCTTAATCATGTTTCTATTTGCAATTTTATCCCTGGAAGTTCATCTAATTGCATTTTACCCCCTAGCATTCATCTGATTCACATGTCAAATGTCGACTATGATAGTATTTGAAAATTTGTAATTGTCTAGGACGTCGACTAGTAATCTTCGTTCATTGGTCGACTGCAAAGTGCAGAGAGCGACGACTGAGATGGTGTCGGGACAAATTTTAACCTTATTCCTTTTTTTTTTTCAGTTTTTTTATAGTTATTTTTAAAAGTATTTAAAATTGTAGAGTGGTGGCTTTGACTTTTTCAATTGTTGCATGATTTTTTAAAAATATATATTTTTTTAAACTAAATCTATCTATTTATAAAATATATGAAAGTTGAGAAATAAATGTTGACATGACACAATAATAGATGCTAAAAGCTTGTGTATCATTTTATTATTTTTTTATAGTTTTTAATTAATTTTATTTAAGTGATAAGAATATTCATCTTATTCTATTCAATAGTAATTAATCTAATATTAAATTCATATTGTTAAGTAATTAACCCTCTCATATATTAAAAAAATAATTAACCATCTCAATAATAAATTTATTAAATTAAATATGAAATTTTTATTCTTTTTAAAAAATGCATTAATTCAATAATAAATTTCTCATATTTATAGTTATGTAATTATATAATCAATTTTTTATTTTATTTAAATATCAATATTTAAAATTTATTTAAAATTTTATTTTTTATAATAGTAGAAAAATTAAATTTTAAAAATATTATAAATAAGGTATAATTAAAAATAGTCTTTAACATTTGCTAAAAAATGGTCTATAACATGTAAATGTAATTTTAATTTATTTTTATTATGTATTTATTATTCGTATAATTATATACTTCTATTATTATTATTATTATTATTATTATTAATTTCTTTTACTTTGAAATAATATAAGATTGAAAATTACTAATTTTTTTATTAAAAATATTAGAACAATTAAAATTGAAAAGTATTATAAAAATAAGTATATAACAAGTAAATATAATTTTATATTAATTAATTTTTTAAAATTTATTTTATTATTAATTCTGCATATACTTATAACAAAAATAGAATAATAAAAAATAAAATAATAATCTGTACATGGTGCATGTGTATACTTAGTTGAAAATAATTGTTAGACATTATATGTAACAACCCCTTTTCTTTTTTTATTTTTTTAACCAACCCACAATTGTGCGTGGGGAGCGTACCACAGGAACAATATGCTTACGTGTCTTAGTTTGCCTTTTCAAGCGTCTTTCTCAATTTTTTTTTTTTTGGACGAGCATTTAAAACAGCCAAGTCGTAAATTACTCCCTCTTTTTTTCGATTTTTGGTGCCAAAATCTCCTCTTTCAATTTTCAAAACCCTAATGCACAGTAGGAGAAGAAGGAAAAAAAGATCTCTATCAGTTCTTACTTCTCTCTTTCTATTGTTGGTTGATTGACTACGGTCACAAGTCATAATTCTTTAACTGAGAGGCAAGTTTTGTTTTTCCTATAATTCTCTGATTCAATTCTTCCGTTTTTTTTTTCATCTGGAATTAAGTATGGGTTTTGTTCGATTCACTTAATTCTTCATCCAATTAAGTAATTGGAACAGCTAATTATAGTTTAAGTGAACTTTGGACGCATTTTGGTCTGGAATTTTGGTGGACTTTGCTGTTTTGTTTTTGGTGATTAGGTTTTTACATGTAGAAACTTGATTTAGAGCTGAACTTTTATTCCTGCTTGTATCTTTCTGCAATGGGGATATGGATTGATTGTGACTGTATCTTTTTTTTTCCCCTTGTTGTTACTAGGAGTGAATTGTGAGACAGCACCATTTCACTTTGATAAATGTCAACTAACTACAGGATTTAACTTTATGAGGAACTTTCTGCGTAGCAAGTCATTTTGGGTTATGGGATAGATTTCTATGTTGTGATTTCGATTTTTAGTTTCTGATTAATTAATTGGGTGACCTCTATTCTGAATAACAAAATACACGCTTAATGTGTATAATTATTGTGTGCAGATCAGAATTAAATGAGAAGAGGCGGGGTTTCAAGGGATTACTCTATGCCTGGTGGTTCTTCTGGGAAGAAAAGAATAAAGAGTTGCCGTATGCAAACAAATTTGGATGATGTTGTTGTCATTGATGTTGATGATGCATTTGATGATGTTATTCTCATTGATATTGCTGAGTCTTTACAGCAGAAGTCAAGAGCTTCAAGTGTGCTCAGAGAAGATAAAACTTTTCCAAATCAGGGAATCATAACCATTGATGATGATGAAAGTGACTTTGTGGAGCATCCTGCAGTTAATTCGGTGAATGATGTTGGCTTGGATGACACTCCCAGCGCAAATAAACCTGCCACAGATTCTGAGACTGAAGATGAGGATGCTGATGATTGTCAAGTCTTGGAAAAGAGACCTGCATTCAATTTATCCAAGTGCAAGAAAACTTATACCATGAAATCTCCTCCTAGAAATCGTTATGGGTTGAACTCTGATTCTGAGGGTAATTCATCTGAAAGCAGTTCCTCAGATTGTGAAGTTGTGGAGGATTTTTCCAGAGAACTTCATGATCAATTGGAAAAAGCTTCCTTCAATAGAAAATTAAATAACTGTGATAAGACCCGCACTGGCACTCAGGATCGGGTAAGTTCCAAAAGTAATACTTGTATGAATGTAGGTGTCGAGAATGGGACTGAACTAAGTCCAGAACCCCCTGTCTCCTGTTCAGAAAATGTAAATTTTCAGGATGTAGATTCATCTAAGCTTAATGCTACTAAAGATGGATTTCTGGATGGCGGTTTCAATCCATCGAAAGATAACAAGGAAAATATTTCATTTTGGTCGAGAATGGAGTCAGGAGAGAGTTCTGGCTCTCAGAGGAAGGCTGGGATTAACACAGGAGGGGAGATTTTTATGGAAGATCCAAACATTTGTTGTGATGAGTGTCAAAGTGTGAATGGATATGGCATGGGACTTCAAAATGAAGGTAAAGGTCTGTTTGGGCCTCAGCTGTGGTCCATGCATGAAGGGGGAAATAAGCAGTGTCATAACCCTAGTTTTCATAAGCATAGTAAACAAAAAACGATTGGGGAGCATTCTTTTCCAAGTTCCCAGTTGAAGCCTAACTTAGATTCTGATGATGAGAGAGCTACTGTTCCAGTTAAAGATGCCTCTTCTTGCCAGAGTCAGGGTGAGATTCATAGTGTTAATCACACAAGAGTTTTCTCGATGAAGAATGATGGAAAGTTTGCTTGTGAAACATCCGGCTACAAACAATGTAAACGTGTCGGTTCCAAAGAGAAAGATAAACTAGTTTTAAGAACCTCACCTGCAAAAGAAACCAATCTATTTGATACTTCCTTTTCTATAAGTCCAATTGAGGATGGAAAGAATTCAACATCACCTTCTGGTGATTCTATTCCCCTTCTTCAAACAGATATAATCAATGAGAGAGAGAATCTCAAGCGGACTGATGAATATAAGCGTGCCATGGAAGAAGAATGGGCAGCCAGGCAGCAGCAACTACTAATTCAGGTTTGTAGAAATTTTAGTCCCTTGACCAGTTAGTACACAGTTTGTTCTATGTATATATTATTTGGTTGCTGAATGATGCCAAAGTTATTTTTATGATGTAATCAAATACAATCTTGGTGTGTTTACATTGGAAATGACTTGGTTAGATTACATTCCATTTTATTACAACTAACCAAATACATTCCTGATTGTCAATTCAGTTTTATTGGAAGACATTTGAAGTTCAAATATTGTTTGTTTTGTATGCTCTTATTAAATTTATATCTGAACATAGTTTACTTTTTTGTTTTCAGGCAGAAGAGGCTCAGAAATTGAAGAAACGGAAAAAAGCTGAAAGTTTGCGTATTCTAGACATGGAGAAACGGCTGAAACAGCGTGTTGAAGAAGTGAGAGAAACGCAAAGGAAGGTATAATTCAAGAATAAAAACTGCATAGTCTTCTATTACTGAAATTATATGTTGTTTAAAATCAGTACAATTCTGCTTATTTATTTCTAATTTGATGTCAAATTTAGGATGAGGAAAATTTGAACATTAAAGATACTCTTCGTGCTCAAGTGACAAAGGAACTCTCGCAGTTGGAAAATACATGCCTTGATATGGCTTCACTACTTCGTGGCCTTGGTATTCATGTTGGAGGTGGATTCAATCCCTTGTCACATGAGGTAAGCTAATTTTATGCATTACACTCATGTCATCCTGTTTGCTTTTATTGCTTTTTATAAGTTACGGAAATGGGATTGGTGACTGTTAAGTAGAGCTTTAGTTTTAACAAATTGCTTATAACTGTCACCTGGACCTCTTCTGTTGTCTTCAAAGTTCTAGTTTCAGAATAGCTTATAATATGGTTTGATGCTAGTTTCACCGTAGGGAAGCAGACATTTAAAGATCACTTTCTTTGAATTATCCTGACATGGCTTTAGTTTTAGCTTTGATTTTCCTTTGTTAATCACAACTAGTAACCATTTTAGGTGCATGCTGCTTATAAAAGAGCCTTATTGAAATTTCATCCTGACCGAGCATCAAGAAGTGATATTCGTCATCAGGTTGAGGCTGAGGAAAAATTTAAGCTTATTTCTCGCATGAAGGAGAAATTTTTACCCACTTCATGTCCCTGACAATAACCAAGCGGAATACACCATTTTTTAAAAAAGCGAGTATTTGGTTGATATTTGCTGTATTGCTTTGACCATTAGAAGTGTTAATATGATGCTTAGTGATTTTTTTTTAGGATGCCTCAGCATGTGGGCAGATCATATTTGTAAAGCTGCTATATTTTTGTTTTTTCCATAGGTAAATGGTCTAAAAAATATTCACTTGCTAGCAATTCTGAATTGTATATGTGTATGAGGTCGAGTAGCTGTTGGATATATGGAGGGAATTGGTATTAGTACAAAACAATTGATGGATTGAGCTTCTGAAATTAGATAAATATCCTCACCATTTTTACAAAATATACTTTCAAAGTTACTTTGTGTGAAATTTTCTCCTAAATGACTATTAGTGGAACCCAAGTGCTACTAAACTGTATAAACGAATGAATTCTTATACAATTTGTACTCTTCACTATGACGTAGTTTATCCAGAAATTCAACTCAAAAGTTTGAAGAAAAATATAAATATTGTATAAATCCTTTTCTTGCCAATCCTGATAAAAATTAAAGAATTGCGGGTTTGATCATTCTTTGTAATTATGGTCTGATATAGGGTCTTCAATACTCGAAAGGATATAAGGAAATCATTTCTTCACACGTATTATTACTGAAAAGCAATTGATCAATTGATTTAGGGTACTTTTGACAAAGGGATTAATTAGTCAGATGGATTGGAATCTGAGAAATGTTTTAATTGGTATATAAAAACTAAGGACATGCTAATTAATTGGACCAAATCTTAAGAATGTTTAAATAATGTTCCTACTTATGCTTTCCCTGTGTGGATATTCAATATTGTAGTATTATTAAATGCTATTGGTGAGATGTTAATTTAATAAAAAATTAATGACAAAGGAGAGAAATTTTAGGCATTTTTAACAATTATATCATGAAAAATTGCCCAATGGAGAGTTTAAGTCTCTGTTTGTTTGCTTAATTGTGCAAAGTAAAAGAAAAAAAGAATGGAATTGAATTATAATTTCTTTTCCTTTGTTTGTTTGTTTAAATTGACTATAGAAGAAATTAAATTGTATTCGACATTTATACTCTCATGTACCAATTCTTTTATATATTTTATCAAGGTTAAATAAGTAAATTTAATTTTAAAAACCCTTAAACTTTTCTATTTCTCTCCCTTTCACTCCATTTTTGGAGAATGAAAATAGAGCAATTGAGTGAATATAAGGGAAATGATTTCATTTCCTTTCCCGCATAACTAATTGCTTAAGCAACAAAAGAATTCAAGGAAATTGAATTTCTTTTCTTTTCCTTTCCCTCCAATCCCCTCAAAACAAATAAAGGGTAATTCAAGTGGCACATTGGTCCTTTTATGCTTATATGAATGTCATATTTGTCTTCAAAGTTACTGCCTAATAGAACAGTTTTTATTGTCAAATAGAAGTTGACATAAATCTATGAAGAATTATAAAATTCCTACATATTTTCTCTAAACCCAAAACAACTTGCTATTCCATATACAAAGGCTCAAGTAAGATTTGAAGTCCATATTTAGGGCAGATTGTGAGGAGGGGCATGTACATAAGAAGGTGACAGAGTAAATCTGTAACGCTGCAGAATCATAGACAGTGCAATCTTTATTTCTGCAGTTGCAAAATTCAAGCCGATGCAGCTTCTTGGCCCTGCACCAGAAGGTAGAAATGCAGCCACATTGTTTTTTGTAGCTTTGAACAAGTGAACATCTTCTCCCCATACTTCTGAGTTATGGTGAATTGCTAGAATTGGAAGACACATTGCCACTTTCGCTGGAATCGCTACCTCCCCCAATCTCACCTCTTTTTCAACTTCCCTTGTGATGTTGAAAACCGGAGAGTATAATTGTAAGGATTCATTCACTATCATACTCATCTACGAGAAAAAAAGCGAATTTTAGTCGCATTGCAGAAATAAATGTTTGGTATGTCGTAATGTAGTGTAGTGTTTTGTTTGACTTGCAATTTCAATCTTGAAATGCCATCCGAAGCAGGATTGTGCTTGCCGAATATATTGAAAACCTCTTCCCTAGCTTTATGTTGCCAAAGTGGATTGATTGCTAGAAGAAGAATAGTCCTGGTGAGTGAACTTACACTTGTTTCATGTCCTGGAATATAGAACGTTAGATCACATCTTGTACTGTAATTTTCTTTGACAAATCATTCTCATGATAAGCTTTCATTCCGTAGCTTTCCAGTTTACCCTTCGCCACCTCTTCTTCTCTTGTCTCCATCATCATCGATTCTCTCATGCCTTTTTCCAGTTCTTCTCATTCAGTATCATCGAGATTTCTTAAGGTTTTTCTTTTTATAAGATAATTAAGAGAAATCAATCAATTTTGAATTGCTTAACAGTAATTAAAGAATTAAGGGGACGAAAGTGTACTTAATTCCAGGAATTCTGACTCGGAAATTGTTTCTGGCAACAATTGTAGCCATTTTTCCAAGTAACTGCTTCCAAAAGCTGTTCTTGAAAGAATTAGACTTTAAATTCTTGAAATATCTCGATTTCTTCCACTTCATTTTGCCTTCACCTATCAAGCCTGGTCTCAACACTCGCAACCCTTGTTGGAATCATACCCTGCAGGAATATGTAATGAGAATTTTTATGGAAAACAAAATGAATTAATCTGAAAAACTAATAAAGTACTTAATCTTACTTTCAAGCTCCCTCCATGGAAAGTATGATGAGCTAATTTTCTCTTTTTGGACCATTTTTCGCCTCGAGATGCTACAAGTCCATCCCCAAAGAGCTTGTCTGCATAATTTTGGATAATCTTTTTTGAATATGCTCCTTTATTGGCTAACGCTTCTTGGACTAGTTTAGGTTCTGTTTTGTATTTCCTAGAGAAAAATATAAGAAGGGCCCATCAACTCTGCTTCTCTTCAGTTAGTTTCTGTTTCGATTTCCCTCACTCAAATAATGATTTATAGCCATTCTTTACTTTGGTATTATAAATGTTAATAGACTTTATATTGCAGATGCAGCCAACAAATTAAATTATGAAATCATACAGTTTTTTTAGTTATTTATGATGGTTTGCCCAGTAAGAAAATGACGTGGGCCTACGGTCCTTTTGCAAATATAGCGTGACCCATTTAAATTATTTATTATTAATAAAATATTTAACTTTCAGAAGCCTTAATGCTTGCTTTTTATAGATGAACCGACCTTAATTTTTCTGAGTTAACGGTTGGTTGAGAGCCAAAATAACTACCAAGAAAACAACGATTACGTAAGAATCAATCCTGCAAAAGCCATTTGAAGAACTTATTTAAAAATTGTCCAACTGCATTAGTTTTCAGGTTGAAGCATCGTATTTAGGATTTATTCATTGAGTGCAACCCAAAAATTCCATTGAACTTATCCGTTCATCACTCTGGTTTTTATTAACTTATCAAGAAAGAAATTATTTATCCACATAACCCTTAATTTCATTTAATATAGCAACAAAATTAATATAACAAGAAAAAAAAAATATACAACCAATCCCATAAATAAAATAAAAAGCAAATTCGAAATTGGGTATCTATGTAGAACGTCACAGCGGGTGAAGAATGAGCTGAATTCCATGTTGTGGACATATAGTTAGGATCTGAATGGGGGAATGGACATAAGTAGGGGAAACAGTAAAGTAATAGCGCTGCAAAATCATTGATAGTGCAATTTTTGTCTCTGCGATGGCAAAATTGGAGCCAACACAATTTCTAGGTCCAAAACTAAAAGGAAGAAACGACGAGACGTTTGAGAGAGGTTGTGCAAATCTTTGGGGCGCAAAAAGATGAGCATCTTCTCCCCATGTTTTAGTGTCTGTATGAAGTTCAAGTATTGGAATGTAAGTTTCTACTTTTTTTGGAATTTTGAGTTGCCCAACTCTCACTTCTTTTTGGACTTCTCTTGTTACATGGAACACTGGAGGATATAGCCTCAATGCTTCGTTAACGATCATGCTCATCTGCAACCAAACAACAAAATAATTTAACTCCACAATGTAGAATATGCTGTTCTATACAAAACTAAACCGATATTAAAATTCAATTATTTGGTTTGGTGGAGCTTTGATTTTCCAAAACAATTTTAAATTCTAAAATGTACTTACAGTCTTTAATCTCGCAATCCCATCTGATGTTGGGTTCTGTTGACCAAATTCTTGAAGAACCTCTTTTCTTGCTGTATCTTGCCAATCAGTGTGAATAGCAAGAAGAAGAAGCATCCAAGCAAGTGAAGTGGCAGTAGTTTCTTGTCCAGCAACATAAAAATTTTTGCATTCATCAATCATATCATCTACAGATATTTTCTTCTTGTTATCAGAATCATTGTAAGCCTGTAAAAGTAATCCAAGAAAATCATTTCCGTATCCATCCATTGTTGCTTCTTCTCTTTTCTTTACCATTTTCATAATGGTCTCCCTTGTGTCTTTTTGGATTTTATCCAGCTCTACATCATCTTTTGTTTTCACTAATCTTCTGCAATTAATAGCAAGAAAATTCTGTTTACTTAGTATAAAATTAAGAAAGAAAATGGTTTAAAACAAGTTTAAAGAAAGAAAGAAAGAAAGAAGAAAGCTTACTTAATTAGTGGGATTCTCAATTTATAATGATTTCTTGCAACAATGGAAATCATTTTGTTCAACATATCAAATATTTTCTCCCCTTCCAAATAGCTGCTTCCAAAAGCTGTTCTGGAAATTATTTCTGAAGTTAAAATCTTGCATTCTTGAAATACCTCAATCTCCTTTCCTTCATAAGCTCTCCATCTTTCAAGCATCATTTCAACACTTTCTACCATTGCTGGAATCATTCTCTAAAAAGGAAAAGCTCATTAATTACAAAAACCTTAAAATTTAGTATCTACGTTGCGCAGACACCGAAACCTGGAGATGGTGAAACCAAATGAGAAAATGTTTCCAAGTTTCCTTAAGTTTCGGAGAGGGAAATTACCAAAACTGGGAAACTTGGGGATCAGAAGTTTCTGTGCATCATAGTTTAGTAGTATTACCTTCAAGTTTTCTCCATGGAAAGCATAATTAGCAATTTTCCGCATCTTCAACCATTTTTCTCCCGTGGATAATACAAGTCCATCTCCTAATAATTTCTTGATGTCTTCATGGAACCCTACTTTGCAATATGTTTCTTGTTTATTGTTCAGAATCTCTTTAACCATGTCAGGTTCTGTAATTGTCAATTGACCTCTTGTACCATACCAAATAAGTACATTGTTTCCTGCATAATCCAAAAAATAGAAATTAGTGGCAATAATTAAAATCCTAATTAATTAAAAGAAAATCTCAATTAATATTACCATAGAGTTTCATCCAAGCATATATATGTGGGAGAATTCTTGGAAGTATGTGATGCGACAATTCCATAGGATTGTTAATTGCTTCCTTTTGCATATTGGCTATCTGTTTACTGTTTCCATGGGGGAATAAGTACGAAGGGCCTTTTATTCCTTGAGATCTCATTATTGATTGGATGCGAATCGGCAAAAACCAATATTTGTAAACGAACTTGCTAAAAATCATAATCAAATGTAAACAAAAACAACCCAGAACATAAACGATCTTCATTTTGCGATTTCTTGCTGGGAAAGAGGCAATACTACTGGATATAATGAAGGATAGATGTTAGATTCCTGGACAAAATTATTGGACGAAGAAAAACAAATTATAATGAGAGTTACTAGAATTAATTAATTGGTTATGTCATTAACATGTTCTATTAGCAATAATTAATTATATATTTGTAGCATAAATAATCTTGTCAAAATCAGTTGCTGACCGACCATTTTTGGACTTGAGAAGAGATAAGCTTAATTGTCACAGACAAATATGTAAATCATCAGAATAAATTATAGTATTGAAGTAACAGTGCTGCATTGGTTTGTGGTTCAGTGTATAAAAGAACACCAGAACTGAGAAAAAAAAGGGAAAGTCAATGAAGAAATATATAATCTTATTGTAGCTGTAGCCTCTATTCAGAAAATGCCATTTCTTTATTGGGATAATAGATCCACACATATATTCTTAAAAAATTCATATTTTAATTTATATTCATATATTCTAAATATAACTTTTAAAGTAATTATATTTTTAATTCTTACATATTTTAATTTATAACTCTTAAAAGGGTTTATATATAGTCTGTATTTATAAACTGTTTATATTTTATTTATAATTAAAAACTCACTATTTTGATAATTTTTTTAAAAATTGACTTGTTTAAGAATGTGATAATATTTATTAGTGAGATATTTATGCATATGGGACACCTATAACAATACTGATAATAAATATAAATAAATAATTCAAAAAAAAAATTATATAAAAATGCTAGTAAATTTTAGAATGTATTGGGCATTTATTGAGAATATTCGTAAAGTGTTGCTATCTGTTATGAATATGATACGAATACATTAGACTTTTTAAGGTATCTAAACTTCATAGAAAAACAAAAAAGGACAAAATATCGCTATCAACTTCTATTAATGTATTAACTATTAACAAAGAAAAAAAATTTCTTAATAGCTAATAAAAATTGATGATATTAACATATAATTTTATTGAATTGGTATTTGGATAGTTTAAAAAGGGGTAGTAAGTGATGATTTTGATTATTTAAGAAAGGAAAATTACATATCGATATATATATTCAACAATTTGGCAATAGAAGCAAGCTCATCTAACTTAATTACAATGCATGAAGCATAATTTGCATTCCATGTCGTGGAGACAAAGTAATAATGTTGATAGGTGAGTGAATGTAAGTTGGTGACAGAGTAAGTCGGTAACGTTGCAGAATCATTGACAGAGCAATTTTAGTCTCTGTTAATGCAAAGTTTGATCCCACACAGCTTCGAGGTCCCAAACCAAATGGAAGATAAGCATTCACATTATTGTTTGTAGCTTTGGCCAAGCCTTCTGCAAATCTTTCTGGCTTGAAAATGTCATAATCTGCTCCCCATATTTGATAATTATGGTGGACACCAAGAATCGGAATCTCGATTATTGTATTTGCTGCAAGAGTCAACTTCCCCAATTTGACTTGCTTTTGGACTTCCCTCCTAATAATTGTTACAGGAGGATATAGTCGAAGCGCTTCATTGACGATCATGCTTATAAGCTTCATTCTAGAGAGGCCTTCTGGGGTTGGATTTTGGTGACCAAATAATTCAAATACCTCATTTCTAGCTTTTTCTTGCCAATCCGGATGAGAAGCTAAAAGAAAAATAGTCCAAGTAAGTGAACTTGTAGTTGTTTCTTGCCCAGCAACGTAAAAGGTTTTGCATTCATCCACCATATCTTGTATAGATATACTTTTTTTGATCTTTTCAGTATCATTAGTATGATGTGCCTTCAAAAGCAATCCAAGAAAATCACTTCCAAAATTATTTGATCCATCGGTAATTGCTGCTTTCTCCCTTTTATTTATGATTTGCATGATTGAATTTCGAATTTGATCTTCTAACTTATCTGATTCAATGTCATCTTCTGTTTTAACAAGAGTCCTGTAATCATAAAAGCTGATAGTATAAGTTATTGCATGAAAGGAAAATATTTTGTTCTCTAAAAAGGAAGATATGGGGTTAGCAACCTCATTCCAGGAATTTTCACTTTATATTTGTTTTTGTTGATGATGACACCTAATTGGATAAGGTTAGCAAAAAGATTCTGCCCTTCCAAATAATTGCTTCCAAAAGCTGTCCTAGAAATTATTTCAGATGTTAAAACCTTAAATTCTTGAAATACATCTATCTCGTTGCAGTTATGGTTTTTCCATCTTTGCAGCATCATTTCCACGCTTGCTATCATTGCTGCAGTCATTCCCTTCTCAACAAAATATAATAAATTCAATTAAATCTGATATCTTCAACTTCATAAGAAAAGAAAATCAAATCAATTAAAATTATATACTTTCAAGGACTCTGCATGAAATGCATGATTTGATAGCTTACGAAGCCTGAACCACTTTTCTTGTATTCTAGTAGTTACAATTCCATCCCCTAACAATTTCTTTACGTAATCTTCAGGTTCATCTTTGGGGAATGCTTCATCTCTATTACTCAATACTTCTTTAATCATGTCTGGTTCTGAGATCACCAGGTGAGGTTTCGGACCCTGCCAGAACAAAAATGTCCTCCCTGAATAATTAGGGTTTTATTAGATTTATTTGCATTTTGTGCATAATACAAAACATTACATAAAGAAAATGGTTGATTGAATTGAAGTAATTACCATAAATCTTCATCCAAGAATACAAGTGTGGCAATACGGATTGGAAGAGATGTTGTGTATGTGATAATTCAATAGGATTAGTTGAAGATTCCATATCAATGACCTCTTTGGAGTTACCATAGAAAAATTTATACGAAGGGCCTCCAATTCCTTGAGACCTCATCATGAACTGTGTAGAAATTGGATTCAGCCATAGTTTTATGAAAAATTTGATTACAAATGTGAGAAATATCAAACATACTGTGCAACATACTACATAAATAACTACATGCAGATTTTCCATAATACCAAAAAGATACTATGAACTGGAAAAATCCTCACTATTTATAAACTAGTGTGTCATTCATACGCTAAAGACATCTACTTGATGACAAAAGCTAAGCTCATTTAACGTTAATTTTTGTGGGTTGTTTTCCTATGTCTTTTTCATTACACAGCTTACTAAAAACACAGTACTATAAATTAAAAAGGGGCCAATAATTCAATAACATGGATAATGATTTTGTATTAATTTAGCAATTAATCAAATGTAGATTTCATTTTCACATAGACTATTCTTTATTGTTAATATTGTTTTTAAGTAACAACAAACTCTCTCTTTTCACCAAAGTCGTCATTCCTTACGTTTGATTAAGTCGGATATAATTTCAAGATTTCTCCAACAATGAGATTCTGTAATTGAGGTTATTAGCAGGAGAAAATTCATTTTCAGGGTGCAAACGCAATAATTCACAAAGTTCAAAGTGAAAGTATACATTGGACCAAATAATTATAATTTTCTTACTAGTAATTTAACATTCTTATAACGATCACTATTGAAATTTTACCAAACACTAATCATAATCACCCTCACTTACCATCTAACAACCGCTAATCATAAGTGTTCATGTGTAAATATAACATATTTTGGTCCCTAATTTTGTGTACTTATTTAATATTTTATTATGCTTAAATGAGAGTTTTCATTTGATTTTTCATATTTGGATTAGGAATTATTAGAAGTGATGAGAACAAAATATTTGAATCATATTTGAGGAGCTTTTGAGCAAATGAGCTGTTGCTGGAAGCTTTATGAATATAAGAGCAAAAAACACACTTTGTGAATCAATAAGAACAGAACGTGGACCTTGGACATTTTGAGAAATATAACTCATAGCATATCTAAGAGCCAAAGTTTCTGCATTAGAGGTGTAGAAGAACCTTCGTAATATCCAGACAAAGCTTTTATAAAATAGCCTTCAGGTCTTCAAATAGCACATAATAGCCTACGGTGGTCCAATCTTAACGTAACACTTTAATGTTTAAAATTTAAAATATAATAGAAAAAGGCTCAAACTTTAAAATCTAAGTTTAACTCTGACCCATCGGAAAATTATGTACAATATGCGTTTGAAAAATTTTGAAAAATAATTTTTTCAACGAAGTAAACTTTCAAAAAATTTAAATGAATTTTGCAACTAATTCTATCTTATTTTTGCACCTGATAAATTGACTGGAAGAAAGTTTGGATGGTACCCAAATTTACTAAAAATCTTATTTTTTCTCGAAATATGAAGAGAATTAATAGACTTTACTATAATTAATAATATGGTTTTCCCTTGTCAATTGATTATTTTGATAAAATCTAATTTTTGATTTTTCTAAAATTTTTTCTAGACATTTTAAGAAAAAATAAAATTTTCGGTAAAATCGGTCCCGTGTGATTTTTCATTAAAGATGGAATTAAGTGCCAAATTCATTTTAAAATTTTCTGAAATTTACTATCGTGAAAAAAATTATTTTTCAAAATTTGTCTAATGCATACTTTTACATAATTTTCTAATGTGTTTGCGGAGTAAATCCATCATGACCCTAACATATTACCTAATTTTAAACTTTGGACCATTTTCTATTACGCTGTGTGCAGTAACAGCTTCTCAAATAACAGCTTTTTAGCATTTTGACCTACTAAAACACTTAACGTTCGGTAAAATAACTTTTGATGTAGTATATAATTATTTAATTGTCATTTTATCAAAAGCTAATTTATGTAACTTTTAACTTTAAGCGACTTGTAAATAGTTAATAATAAACAAACAGTTAAAAACGCTACTCAAATAACTTATTTTACGAAACAGACCTTAAAATTACAGGGCCAAAATTTTACTATTCCTAAAATTTGGAAGTAACAAATTAATGGAAGATTGATTAGCTCCATTACTATCATTTGTTTAGTGTATGACTGGATTCAGTATAGTGGTCTAAGATTCCATTTTCATTATTAAATTATTAAATAAAAATTATACATTTGGTGACGTTTTGAAAATTCGATCAAATATGATATCTAATCTGGATTTTAGAATCATGTTAAATCAATAGGAATAGAAAGTTAAAAACTCAAAATACAGAACAGAATCACTGTTAAATCCAGAAACTAAATTTCATTTTCATTAAAACATAGGATAAGACTTCCACCACCACCACAAACGCATCAAATCTATAGATTTGACCCATAATTTATTTAGATTATATTGGATTTA
>CANUEY010390380.1:0-24267 GCA_948099555.1 Croton setiger
TTGCTTTCTGTAATGTGATTTTTACAAACGACTTTCATCACCGTTTAGGAACATCGTTAGCGGTTTTTCAAAATAAACCAGTCTTAACTTTAATTTTCGGAAAATCAAATTTGGTTTTTAGAGGCCGGTTTAAACCGGGCGTTAGTCGAAATTGTAATTTCGGCTAACGTACCCTACCCGCTTACCCAAAATCTTTGGTTTAGACTTTAGTGCCTTTATCCAAAATTTAAAAAAAAAAAACGGAGTCAAATTGAATTTTTGTGGTTTTTGTAAAAACCGGTTCCCGATATGGGTGGCGACTCAAAAACGAACGAATTTTTAAGACCGACTAGTTTCGGCAACAACCAAAACGGCTTTGTTTATCGCCTTAACCCGTTTTCCTAAAAAACGAAACCGGAAACCTTTTGCAAAAGAACTGAAAGAAAAAAAAACCCTTTCGATCACGGAAGGAAAACCGACCGTCGGCGGTTCGACCGGTTGCTGAAAAATCGGGCCGTCGACACCAGGTATTACAGGTTTCTTTTTGAAAATCCATTTAAAATTTATAATTTTCTTACCTGATAGTTTTGGCACCAGCTTCTAGGTATCATTTTTCCATAAGGAATTCATTTCCTCTTCCATTGCTAACTTCCAACATTTCCAGTTACTACTATTCATGGCTTCCTTATATGTTAAGGGATCACCATTTTCAACAGTAGCTGCCGAGATCAAGGAAAAAGCAGTTAGTTCAGAATTAACAACATTAAAAGTGTAATCTACAAACCTGGATGGCATTCTTATCTGCCTCATTTGTCTGTTTCTGGTTAATTCATAACCAGACAGATCTTGCTGTTCAGGTTCTGTTTCATGATCAGAACCTTCAGACTATTCATGGAATTCTTCAACTCCATTATCTGGCGCATCTGTTTGAAGTGGTGTTTGGTCAATTTTTTCAAGACTATCAAACTCCACCTCAAACTTAGACAAGTCTAATGGTGAATCAGACTTAGATTCCTGCAGATTAGACTTCAGAAATTCATTCTCATGAAATATAACATTTCTACTCACAAACACTTTATTGTTTTCAGGTGACCAGACTTTATACCCTTTGATCCCACTAGGATAGCCTATAAAGTAGCATTTCTGTGCCATAGGTTCTATTTTGCCTTGTTTGTTATGTGTGTATGCAACACAACCAAATGTCCTAAGATGTATCTACTCAATTGGTTTACTATACCAAATTTCATTTGGACACTTATTTTTAAGAGCAGAACTAGGTGACTTATTAATCAGGTAACATGCAGTATTGTCAGCTTCTGCCCAAAAAACACTACTCAAACCAGATTCAAACAACATGCATCTTACTTTATCAAGAATAGTCCTATTGTACCTTTCAGCCACCCCATTTTGTTAAGATGTGTTGGTACAAGTTCTATGTCTTAAAATACCATTATCAGCACAGAAACAATCAAACTGTTTATTGACAAATTCAAGGCCATTATCAGTTCTCAACAGTTTAATTTTCCTTTCCTTTTAATTTTCAACAAGTTTTTTTCATTCACAAAACTTAGCAAACACATCACTTTTATTTTTAAGAAATTATATTCAAATTTTCCTAGAATAGTCATCAATAAAAGTGACAAAATACTGTGATGCAGACAAAGACAAAGGAACATTGAGAGAACCCCACAAATCACTATGCACATAATCCAGACAGTTTTCAGATTTATATATAGCAGATTTAAAGCTATGCCTATGAGATTTACCCATAATACAGCTTTCACAAGAATTTAACTTCTCAAATTCAAGTATATTGAGGTTTCCCTTTTTGTACAAGAGTTTTAAGCTTTTATAACCAATATGTCCTAGTCTTTTATGCCAAAGAGAAGTGGAATTGCTACTGGTTGTAGCAGTTCCAGCTTCTCCTATTACTAAAGAACCATCAAGGTGATAGAGTCTTTGCACTCTATTACCTTTTTAATGCATTTTTCTCCTTTGAATACTTCTAGGATTCCACCTTTAGCAATATGACACAGTCCCATTTCTTCTAATTATCCTAATGAGATTAGGTTTCTTTTAAGTTCTGGTATGTGTCTTACATTACTAAGTTCTACAAGTTTACCATCCCACATTTTTAGTCTAACTGTACCAATTCCTTGTATACTACATGATGTATCATTTCCCATTAGTACATTTGTTCCAATTAAATCTTTATATTCATGAAACCAATGTTTGTTTGGAGTCATGTGATATGAGCAGGCAGAGTCTAAAATCCAGACATCAGCTGTTTTACTGATGCTGACAGTTAGGGCTTCAATATCATCAACTTGGGTTGATGTATTTACAGCTCCTAATTCATTTTGTTTTTCTTCTATTTTCTTAAGTCTTTCCCTACAGTATTTCCTAATTTGACCTTTCTTTTTACAATAATAACAGACTCTATCAGATTTATTAGAACTACCACTGTTTTGGTTATTTGACTTATTATTGTGAGATGAATTGTTAGTTTGATGTGATTGGGAGTTATTTTTATTCTTTTTAGTTCTATTACCTTTTTTCTTAACAAACAGAACTTCACTATTGCTATTCTACCTAGTATCATTTTTCATTTCCATTTCTCTTAATTTCAAGGCATTAATCACATCATCTAACATCAATTTATCCCTACCATATTTCAATGCATCTTTCACATTTTGGTAGTTTTCTGGAATAGAGTTCTGAAGAATAATCGTCTGATTTTGTTCATTTAACTCCTCTCCAGTATCATGCGATTCTAACACTAATTTTTGAAAGTTATCACAGTTATCATCAATAGATTTAGATGCATCCATTTTAAAACTGAATAACTGTTCTTTCAAATAGGCAATCCTAGAAATAGATTTACACATATACAAAGAATTCAACTTTAACCAAAGATCAGGAGCAGAGATGTTACCTCGAACCTTTCTGAGCACAGCATCAGAAAGGTTTAGTATTATGGTGCTGTAAGCAAGATCCATGAGATCTTGGCGTTCTTCCTCAGAGAGGTTCTCTGCGAATGCCTGGGGTCCAAACAGTGCTCTGTGGCACTTCTGTTGTACTAGAATAGCCATCATCTTTTCCTTCCAAATGGTAAAGTCACCTTTACCATCAAACTTCTCAACGTTTATTTTCGCGATCGACATCACTTACTTTTGGGTTCCTTCAAGAAAGATTGTTCTCTTTCTCGTACAGGACTGGAACTGCCAAACAAACAGAAATAATTGACAAGTACCAAATCCAGAAGAGAAAATGAAAGAACAAGAAAGAAAACAGAAAGAATAAATCACAAACAGAAGTAATTAACGCAAAAATTAAATAGAACAGAAACCCTAATTTGAGAAATTGAAACGACAGAAAGAAAAGAAAGAAAGGAATTTGAACAACACCACCTAATTTTCGTTCTTCCTCGATTCTCTTTAAGATCCAGAAGTCTCTGATACCAATTTGTTATGGATCGATTGCATGCATGCCAAGCAAAAATGAAAAAGAAAGAAAACAAGAACACCAGTTTTTTACTTGGTTCACCTTACACAAAGTAAGGCTACATCCAATGAGGAATTACCCTCAGTTGAATCCTTTATTAAGAACAACAGGAGCCAGGTACAGATTACAACCCAAAGAAGAAAGCTCTCAAACGAAGCACTTCTTAAGAGTCTTTACAAATCAAGACTCACATTTATCAAATCTTTACAACAACAGGCATTAACAATCACAGAATGCACAAAGAATCAAAGAGAAGGAGAAGATACAAAGTATCAACAAGAAAACACTCAGAGAGAGAAAACAAAGAAACTGTACAAGCAGCCAAACGTAACCCTAACCAAAAAGTGACTCTTCATCTGTGCCAACAGTATATATATTAAGGCATCCCACACGTGACAGAAGAGCTCCACGAGTAAAGCTTCCATTCTTCACAAATAACCAAAATTAAATAGCCACAAACATAAATCGCAGGTCAGTACAAATGGAGAGCACTTGGGTCATCACTGGCTTCCTCTGGTCATAGATTGGGTGTGACACAGAGTCACGGTCCAAAAATTACCAAATATTAGTCAAAACATGATCATATAAAAGTATAAACCACATCATATAAACCAAACATGTAATTCGATTTATCATAACTTAGCAAAATATTACAATTCCAGAACATAATTCAGGTTAATATAACTTATCAAAATAACATGATTCCAAATCATAATCATCATCTCATAACATAGCAATATCATAAGATGCATAATGACATGTCTTTCCTTTTTCTTTAGTTGTGATTTATTGACCAAGTGTTACCCTGGGAATTTCACGGCATATCAGTAACCATAGCTGGCCAGCAAACTTGTAAGACCAGAATATCATCGGTCAAAAGGGATCCGAGGATCAACCTTTATTATGCAATATTCACCAGATCATTCTGCATCGTATAGGACCCGTAGGTCTCTCTGTAACATATAGGACCCGTAGGTCTTTCTATATTAAATAGGACCGGTAGGTCTTTCCGTCAAATCATATAGAAACCATAAGTTTCTCTCGTGAAATCTACAAACACCGGCTACAATAATTACAACGGCCATGTTTAAGTCCTGTGGAAATGCATTTATAAAACATACATTTCATATCGTCAAGCTTCATATAATCATATGACCGGGTTTCAATACCGGTTAAAACAACATATATATCTCTATAGTCAGATCAAATAACTCAACTAGTCGGATTTCAGTACCGGCTCAGGAACCATAAACATCATAGTTCATATATCATATATTTCCAATTGACTGAGCTTCAGTACCGGCCAAAAAGTTCAATAATAGCATGAAACAACAATCTCATATATCACAGATGACCGGGCTTCAGTACCGGTCCAAACAATTCAATATAGCATACTTGGCAAATTCATAAAGTCCAAATCAAACATATAAGTAAGTGGGTTTAGCACTTACCTCACTGCCGTGAACACGGGTGGGCCTCGGAATGCTTACCCCACGCCGCTCGAGAACTCGATGCTTCAAAATCAGGCACCAAAAACAAAATTCACGAAAACGGCGTCGTTTTGGCCAGCCTACAGCCCCCCCCCCCCCTTACGTGCCTCGCGCCCTTGTATGCCTGACACCTAAAACGCACACAGGTGTTGCCGTTTTGGGGCCTGCCCAGCCGGCTGCCTCTGCAGCCTTCCTGCCAAGAAAACCAGTCTCTCAAGCCTACTTCCCGATGATCGTACGTCCTCCTCAGGTGGCTTTCCAGCCAACTAAGATCACCTTTCTCTTCCTCTACGTACCCTCTAGCTAACCATCGGAGCCAAATTCCTAGAAACCTTCTAGATCAAAAGATACAAGTCCCCAAAGTTGGCTCTTTAACACTGTTTTCCCATAACCTAAATTTTGCCTATCTCTCAACCCAACTTTCAGCCACTTTTCCGGCCACCTTCGGTAGTTTTCCGGCAAACTAAAATGACCAATCTCTACACCAAAATACCATCTATCATCCCATATAGCCCAAATTCACTCATGCTTTACCATTTGGAAGATATAACCCTCTAAAGTAGCAACCTCAAAACTGCATATAAACCCAGATTTTAACCCAGAATTTTGTTTCCCCTTTTCCAACAATTTACAGCCATTTTCTTTCCAATCTAACACTTCAATTCACTTCATGAACATCCTAGGAACATGTTAAAACAATTGGATTGAAGGTTTTGCAAAGATTTCCCTTTTTTTTTTCTCTTCTTTCTTTCTTTCTCTTTTCTTTTCTCTCTTTTCTCTTCTTCCTCTCTTTCCTAACGTGTAACACCCATTCCCTTCTGTTCCAGCCCCTCTTTTTTTCCTCTCCAGCTCATGTTACATTTATCTAAGTGTTCCAGCAGCTGCTTGGGTTATATTTGCACAAATATATCCAATTTTGCCTTAAGACTTAACTTAGTCATTAGGTTTCCTTAATTCACTTTCTTCCAATTTTCTAAACTCAAATTCCAGCCTATAATTTATGCCAACACATACTTAAAACTTTTTTTTAGTGTCAAAATAATACGTATAACACGTGTCTGAAGTTTCGTAAAAATCGGAATCCGAAAATTGGTTGCGGTTCGATCGGTGCCCTAAACCGAGTCCGTAACCTTGACAATTTTTGCGGAACCAAAACCGTACGATGTCGTCGTAAAATTAAGGTTCCAACACTCTTTAAATCATGTTAATAAACACATATCAAAATATTAAAATCATTTGGTTCATATTTTATGCGATTCCGGCATTTTTGGTCGCGCGGGTCCAAAAACCTAATTAGCTCCATTTGTGTCTTTCAACGGAAAACGAGCCTATAATATAACTTATAATTCTTATTCAAATCATATATTATCAAATTCAAAACATATAATCTATGCTTAACTTAATTATCAAATCAAATCATGATACATTTTAATGAAAATGACGTCGGAACGACGTAGGTTAGGGTTTGGGATGTCACAATTTTGTTTTAAATTGTCTTAGTTTATACTTACTGAGTATATCACTCATAAAAATTGCAATTTGTGTTTTTATTTTTTGTTTGGCAACTGACAACATAGTTACGTGATGTCTTACATGGGTCAGTGAATGAAGCCTCAAGCCTCTCTCTTCGCATTGCATCATATGTATAATTGTCATATAGGTTTTATTTTAGATGTTTTGTATATGATAATAATATTTTTTTATGTAAATTATAACAGTATAGTTTATTTGATTTGTAATGTAGATAATTGTTTTGTAATTAAATGAGGCATATAATATTAGTTTTAATGGTTAGAGTGGTTATTATGTGGCATGTTATATGATTGATATAAAAAAAAATAACATGATACATATATAGGTTATAAGATGTTACATTTGTATCTTTCGTGTGACTCATTATCTCTTATTTGAATTGCAAATCTTTCTGCGAAATTTGGAATTTTTCTAGGTGGAAAATATTCTATAAAAATGCATTAAATCTTCCCATGTGGTGAAAGATCAATGTGGTATAGAGTGTAGCCACCATTTTGCCTTTTCTTTGAAAGAGAATGGAAAAAATCTCAATTTGATTGCGTCATCATAGAATGTAGCCATTGTTTCCATAGTCGGAACATTCAAATCCTTAATTTTTTTTCTGCCTAAAAAAAGGAAAAATAAAAGAAATTAATTTTTTTTTCTTTTCAAAAGAAAATAAACTTATTTGTTATTCTACAAGTTGCAATGATTTATCGTATAGTATAAAAGATTATCGTCTCCATAAGTAGTGGTGAATGTGATTACTAATAAACTGATGTTATAATTATCTAAAGAAATTGTGAAGTGATAGTTTTTTAAATTAATTTATAAAAATTTAAAATCAAGTAAAAGTAAATAAACTGAATTAATAAAAAGTAAAGTATTAAAATAATGTAAAAACCTAAATAAATAATTAACCGTTGAGATTAAAGGTGGCATTTTAACATTAAATTATTTAGGTGTTAAAATATCTATTAGATGGATGTTTTCGAAATGACTCTTAACAAAATTAATTAGTTTAAAATCCTTTCAATTTTCTAACAACTTACAAAAAAATCTCTATTTTGTATAACTTCGAATAACAGATTTTTAGATCAAATTCATGATTTTTCAGTACTTTTCATTTGGAGAATTCTCAATAATCTTGAGATCTGTCTAATAAGGTCGACTACCTATTATTTAGCATTAAGAACGTATAATTTTGAAATTATTAAACAATAATGACATTTTTATAAAGTTAGTCCATTACTTTAAATATCCAACTGATGTTCATTATATCCGGACATGAAACAGATCTATTCCATAATTATATTAGCAACAGAAAAAATAAATAAATAAAATATTAAAAATTATAATAGACATTTTTTTCTCAATTTTTTTGAATTGATTAATGAAAATAAAAATACTATGAATGATAAAAATAAAGTAGAAATTAAATTAAAATACTTAAAAGTAAAGTGCACAAAATCAAGGTGTGTAAAGTAACACAAATTAAAAGACTATATTAATATGAACTTAAAAGAAAAAGGGATAAATAGAAATAATAGAAATTAAGGAACTAAAAAGAAAAAAGACACAAACACTTGGATATATTAAGCCCAAATACATTGTATGGAGAGTTGGGTTGGTTTTGAATGAAATTATTGGGTTTCTTGGATTTAAATTTTGCAAATTGAATTAGTTGGTCCAACTCATTTTGATCTTTTGACGAAGTCGATTTGGTCAGCAAATAAAGTGGCCACTATGGCACCTGAGTTTAGTTTATTTTATTTTATTTTTTTAATTTATTTATTATAGGTGGCCACCGCAATGCTTACATTTCTTTCTATGTTGTATAGATCATGACATGTGCTTTGGAATGGACATTTTCGAATTTTTAAACTTTTAATTTGAACTTTTATGATGGTTTTAATTGTCTTTGTTTTTTCTAATTAAGTTATCCAAATATTTTCAATAAATCAGTGCTCGTTTAAATATTTCTTCAATTTTATTTTCTTGTTCCTAAAATAAATCTTAAATTAGACAATTAATAAGATTTGATTATTTTTAGCTCATTTTAATTTAATTATATTTAATTTTCATAACAAAATTGATGAGTTTATATAGAAAATAGTGTAGTAAAATGTACTCAGGTTTATAGAAAAGAGGAACATAAAAAATAAGGAGAAGGAGACAAGGTTTTAGGCAAAAGAAGAGGGGAAGTTAGAATGCTTTTGTTTTATTGAGTTATAAAATGGTGCAGTTTTACTTTTTGGATTGAACTAAAACTCATCGATTTGGTTTGGATTTAATCTGAAAGCCAAAGTTTTTCTTCTTTATCTTTCAAAATTAACCCTAAAATCTTCTAAAATGAAACCAATCGAACCAAAACTGATGGGTTGTGTCAATTTTTTGGGTTTGGTTTACACCCCTTAATGCCAATGAAGGATGGTGCATTCATCTCTCCACTAGAAAATTATTTTATGGCACAATGAGTTTTAGTGTAGATTTTAACGGTCCAAGTGGATTCAAAAAGCTTAAAAAACATTTTTTAGCTTAGATTGTATACCATGCCCTCATATTTGAGGTATTTTGGGGAGAGGTTTTGAGGAGAGGTTGATAAAAACTGAAATTTGGTTATTATTACAATTTCATCACTCTTTTTTAATAATAGCTATCAAATTTACAACAATCTGTTAATTTTTTTGAAAAATATTCCGTTAAAACATTTATAAAATGACTTATTAGTTAAATAATGTCAAAAAAAAAAAATTAAGTGTAAAGTAGTTATGCCAAAATCTAATGGTGAAATAGTAATATTAGCCAAACTAAACCATTAAATAATAATTTTTCACAAATTGATTTCTAAATTGACTATGAGTTAATCAATCTTAGCAATTATTTTACATTTAGCAATATTTTCCTTTTCTATACATTTTATAATAACAATAATTATCATTTTAGAGAATAGTAGTAGCAATTTTTATAATAGCAATAGTTAACATTTTAGAGTACTAGTAGTACTTTTATAATAATAATAATTAACATTTTAGAGAATAAGAATAATAATAGTAGTAGTAGTGGTAATAACAATAGTTAACATTTTAGAGAAGTAGTAGTATTTATAATAACAATAATTAACATTTTAGAGAATAATAGTAATAATAGTAGTAATAGTATTTTTTATAATAATTAACATTTTAGAGGATAGTAGTAGTAGGCAGTTCACCAACCACTTACTTCATTTCCTAATAATATAACGTAAGAGAAATGGTAATATATTTTATGGTTTGTGAAATGGTAATATATTGTGTATTGCTAATAATTTTTCCTATTAATATATTTGTTCAATAATAATACATGTTCACTCCACCTTATTTTATACAATATATTATAAATAAAATTATTTATCGTAAATACTATTTATATTTGACAGCATATTAATTCAAATTAATTTTTTGTAATTATCAAAATTTATAATTATATTAAGTGAGAAAAAAAAGAAGAATCTAATTGCAAATATTTAAATATCAAAATAATAAAAAATGACTTGTATGAAAAAGATTTAAAGTTTATAGATTAAAATTTAAAAAATAAAAAATAAAAATAGCGTCAACATGCAAAACACATTTTGCCACAGGTTATAGCGCAAGTTGGAGTGATATTCGTGCGCCATTTTAACATTTGATGCACGGTTGGAGTTGGAGACGCTCTTATTAATTAAAAAATGCTAAATGCGAGTGATTGTAAAACATTTATGCGGAAATCTAACAGTAAAATAGTAATATTAGTTAATGAAATAATAATTTTTACTTGATTGATTTCTAGGAAGATCATAATTGACTATTAGCTAATCAACTTATTAGCAATTATTTTAATTAAGCAATAATTTCCTTTTGCATATTTTTTAAAATAATAATAATTAATATTTTAAAGAAAAATAATGATAATAATAATAAAATTGTCACAAAATAAAAATATTAATATAGGCAGCTCGCAGACCACCCAATTCACTTCCTAATAATATAACGTAATAGAAATGGTATTTGCTCAATTCATCATAAATATTGGAGAAAATTCCGTTAAACCATTACATTCAACTCCTCTCTTTCTCTTCCTCTGTCCCTCTTCCATCTCTCACTACCAAAATTCTCCGGCGGCGCTAACTCCGCCACCACTACCACCATCATTTTTCTCCGCCACCCCATCTGACATACAGAAACAAACAAATAGAAAAATAAATTTCCTTTTCATTATTTTTTTTGGGTTTAAAAATCCCTGCCAAAATAGTTGAGCATTCCACAGCAAAAATCTGATAATTGATTCGAAATTTTTTAAAAAGCGTCTGGTCTGCTGTGGCCATGGCGGACATTGTGAAAGAAATTCTGGCAAGGCCAATACAATTAGCAGACCAAGTTACAAAATCAACAGACGAAGCACAATCTTTTAAACAAGAATGCTTAGAAATTAAAGGCAAAACAGAAAAACTTGCAACTCTGTTACGCCAAGCAGCTCGTGCGAGCAATGACTTATACGAACGCCCAACGAGACGCATAATCGACGATACAGAGCAACTTCTTGATAAAGCCCTGACTCTGGTGATAAAATGTCGGGCCACAGGCATAATGAAACGAATGTTTACAATAATTCCATCGGGGGCATTTCGAAAAATTTCAATGCAATTAGAGAATTCAATAGGCGATGTTTCTTGGCTTCTACGCGTTTCGGCTTCTGCTGATGATAGAGATGATGAATATTTAGGATTACCCCCAATTGCTGCAAATGAACCCATTTTATGTTTGATTTGGGAGCAAGTTGCGATTCTGTATACAGGATCGTTGGATGAAAGATCGGACGCTGCAGCTTCATTGGTTTCGTTGGCTCGAGACAATGATCGATATGGGAAATTGATAATAGAGGAAGGTGGGGTGCCGCCACTGCTAAAATTAGCTAAAGAAGGGAAAATGGAAGGCCAAGAAAATGCAGCCAGAGCTATTGGATTATTAGGACGTGACCCAGATAGTGTAGAGCAAATTGTGAATGCTGGGGTTTGTTCTGTGTTTGCGAAAATCCTCAAAGAAGGTCATATGAAAGTTCAAGCAATGGTTGCTTGGGCTGTTTCTGAATTGGCTGCGAATCATCCTAAATGCCAAGACCATTTTGCTCAAAATAACATAATTCGGTTTCTTGTTAGCCATCTTGCTTTCGAGACGGTTCAAGAACATAGCAAGTATGCAATTGCAAGTAAGCAAACTATGTCTATTCATTCTGTTTTATTGGCTAGTAATTCGAATAATAGCGATAAAAAGGAGAATCAGGAAGAAGAACATGTGAAAATTGCTCATCCAATGAAAAATAATAACAATAACCAAATGCATAATGTTATAACCAACACGATGGCAATGAAAAACCAAAATGCTACCCAATTGCCTAGCCCCAAACCCCAGCATACCCATTTGAGAGGCAATACTAATACGAATACTAATAATCAGAATAACCCAAAGCAGCAGCATGTTTTAACTGGAACTAGCATTAGAGGAAGGGAATATGAAGACCCTGCAACAAAAGCACACATGAAAGCTATGGCAGCAAGAGCACTGTGGCAACTATGCAAAGGAAATGTTCCGATTTGTCGAAACATAACAGAGTCCCGCGCTCTGTTATGCTTCGCCGTCTTGTTAGAGAAAGGCCCTGAGGATGTTCAAACCAATTCAGCCATGGCATTAATGGAAATAACAGCGGTTGCAGAGCAAACGTCTGATTTAAGACGCTCAGCTTTTAAGCCTACATCTCCTGCTGCAAGAGCAGTTGTTGATCAACTACTTAAAGTAATTGAACAGGCAAATTCTGATCTTTTAACACCCTGCATTAGAGCTATTGGGAACTTGGCAAGAACTTTTCGTGCAACTGAAACAAGAATCATCGGTCCATTGGTGAAGTTACTCGACGAAAGAGAGCCTGAAGTGACAATGGAAGCCGCAATTGCTCTTAATAAGTTCGCCTGCACAGAAAATTACCTTTGTGTAAATCATTCGAAGGCTATTATAAGCGCAGGAGGCGCTAAGCATTTAATTCAGTTGGTCTACTTTGGAGAACAAATGGTTCAAATTCCTTCACTGATTCTAGTTTGTTATATTGCATTAAACTGCCCAGATAGTGAAGTTCTTGCAAACGAAGAGGTGCTTATTGTGCTAGAATGGGCATCAAAGCAAGCACATTTGGTTCAAAATCGTACGATTGAGTCCATATTACCGGATGCAAAGAGCAGATTGGAGCTCTATCAGTCAAGAGGTTCAAGAGGATTTCATTAATTAATATGAAATATGTATTATTATATAATATTTTGCAAGTTTTGTTCTTCTCCTTGAGTGTGTACATAAAAACTAGCATTCTTTGTTCTTGTCATCAAATCATAATTCTTTTAGGAGATTGTACATCCAAATACCTGTGTAATGCAAATTACTTAATCTCTTCCATCTTCTGTACTGTCAAAATTGTTAGCAATTCATATTTATATTTTTATGAAACCTATTGACTATTTACTAGAATTATCCCTACTAAATTGGTTTTCATAAAATGAATTACAAACAAACACACGTGAGAATTTGGTACTCATTACCCAACTATTACTCAATTTATTTTAGCCAATATTTTGAATTATTAAACGGTACCATTAATTACCGGTTGATAATCGAAAATAAAATACCTAACTCATTGCAATAATCTTGTTTCTTCTCAATTGTCCAATAATAATAATAACAAGCATTTCAAACATTGAAATTAATAACTTTAAAATCATTAATTGTTAAGCAATACATCAAGATAAATTAGAAATATGATCAAATTAAACCTTTCAGTTTCTGCTTAAGTCAGAAAGTAAGTTTTTAAGCTACCTATTTTCGTTTTATTCTGTTGATTTCTTGGTGTTTGAGTTTTTTCTTTCGGTTGTTAAGATGGTAGAATATATATAGTTGACAAATGGATTTGTTCGTACAATTGGAGTTTAACAAATTGAATTGATTTGTTTTGTATTGGCTTCTAATTGAAACTTTTCAATTGTATTGTACTTAATTTCTAGTTCTATTGGATTTTGACATAAATACCAGCAAATTTTAGAGAAAAGCCCCTAGATAGTCCTCAATTTAGATATATGGACATATATAGCCCCTTTTATATTTTTAGGATTTTGGGCCAAAACATTAAATTTTTGGGGAAAATATGATTTTCTCACTCAATTTCTCCCTGTGTTTTAAAAAATGAAAGAAAAAAACTCAAACACCGTATATTGAATGATTTGATCATTCCATATATTTTAGCCCCGTTTTTTGTTAAAAGTCCGGATAAAGACCAAATTAAGTTTGCTAAAAAAGGTAGATATTATGTCCTAAAGGTTTTTGTTTCCCTCGTTTTTCCTCTAACCTAAGAGAAGTGAAGTGGAATAGTTTCTCAAATCATCACTAGAAACACTCCGAGAAGATACCCATTTTGAATCTTGAGCATTTCTTCAAGCCTAAGGAGTGGAATGTTTGAATCATAAGTTGGTGATTTATGACAACAAAAGGAAAAAGTTAAAGAGGTTAGTTCATCTCAGTACTTACTGGTATGCATGATCTTTTTTAAGTTGGTCAATTATGAAAGTCTTTAAATTGCAAAATGTTATTTTTTCATTCATAGTAGTAATAGGATTAAGGGAGTTGAGTTTCTCATTTATTTAGTTAGGCTAGAAATGTTGTTAACTGAAACTTTGTTCTATTTAATTAGCTATAATATTTGACTTAATTATATTATGTAAACATTCTATTTGTGTTGTTTATTGTGATTTGAGACGTGTTCATTCAAATTTTATAGTATTTTCTTTGCAAAATATAGGGTTCCCATAGTGTCTTGATTTTGGGTTTTCATTTCACTATAGGATGGATTTGAGGATTCATATATGTTATATGTGCACTATAAGAATCAAGGTAGGATCATAGGAGCAATTAATCCAAAGAAGTACTCTTACATATTATTGCTTAATGATGTGTATGATTTGTATCATATTCAAGATGTTATGATTGAAATTTCTTATGGGTTTAGAAGGTTTCCAATAGAAGATGACAGTTCCTTGATGGACATGTTTGAGATGTATAAAGACATAGGTAGGGTTGAGGTTTCTGTAGAAACAACTATTAAACAACCTCGTAGTTGATAGTAGTCAGTAAACATTACAGACTAATGTGAGGGTGAGAAGGGAGTTTGTAGAAGACCATTGGGCAACCTATTTACAGAAACAGAGGAAACAAGTGGTTTGCTATTACTAACATCAGCAATGATTTAACTAGTTGATTGAGAGGAACAAATAACATGTAGTGCCCATCCAGAAATTGGTTGATTAAGACAAAATAAGAAATGGCCAATACAAAAAGTTCTGGCATCTGAAAGACTTGAAATAGTTCCCCTTTTCTTTAGTGCTAAGTTATTGGATGAGTAACTAAGATTAAAAATGTGATGGGCATGTTGATATGTAAAGGCATTGAGATATTTCTTGATATGTAAGCAAAACCAGAAAATTAGACAATTTATTTTTAATATTACGCACAACCTGTGAAGTAGTTGCAGTGAGAAAATAGGAAGGAAGAAAGCTGTGTGTTCATATCTACACCTATTTATCGATGTTTTTTCCTTATACTTGGAAAAAAGTGTATTATTATCTGTTCATAACAACTTCTGATCTTTGTATATATAAGGTAGAACAGGTAGAACAAAGGCATTGTTTGGTTGGGAGTAAGTTGGAGAGGAAGTTGGAACTTTTATGGAAGTAGCAAATTTTTATGTAAGTTAAAGAGTTTGGTTGAGGAGGAAGTTAGAGGGAATATGAGATATAAAGGAAGATATAGTAGAAGTTGACATTTTAAACTCGCCTCATGATCCCATGAAAGTTAAATTTTACGAAAGTGTATTTGCATACAAGTGAGATTTGAACCAAACAATACCAAAGAATCATTTCTTTTATCTATTTATTTATAAAGTTTTGCTAGTTCTAAACTTGCAAAAATGGTTTGAAATTTACAGCCTAGTATTTGTAATGAACAAGTGCAAAAACCAAAGGTTTGCAAAATTGAACTATTTTGATTACAATGAAAGATCTCTTCAAGGGTAAATGCCATAATTTATTGGATGCTGATATTGTTTTGTAAACAAATACAGATTTCCTTTATAAATTGCATCAAATTTATTAATTTTATTATTATAACGAATTTTATTTTATTTTTGGAAGCATTAGGGTTTTATGTATTGATAGATTGCAGTGTAGTGTAATTGTGATCGAATTGCATCAAATTTTTTATAAAAAATTTACTAAAATATCAAAATTACATTGTATTTCTAAGATTCTACCAAAACAAATGTCTCCACCCTACTAATCATTATCATAATTTAAATATGAATGATATATTTAACCGCAACAATACGCCGCTCTATGCCTAGTATATACCAAGTTGGAAGTTTGCTCTGCGTTCAAACTTCCTTAACTATGAGTCAGTATCTAGTGGTGGAGTCCAGCCCGATTTCAAGCTGCGGACCGGCGATCCACGGTTCATGAGGGTGGAGGACTGAGACAAAATCACTGATCGTCAGTTCGGCATCGGACTAATTAACCTTCAGTTATTTTTTTGTTGGTTTGTGTTCGGTTCATTAGCTTCAAACCGGTGGTTTGACTTTTTTTTTTTTTTGTAAATTCTTTTAAGTGAAAAAAAATAAAAAAAATGGTAGTGTTTAATTTTTTATAAGGAATTTTTTAAAATTTTTTAATTTTATAGAAGACAATTAAAGTTTAAAAAATTTAAAATGAAAAAGAATAAAATACATTGCAAAGATGGAAAAAAAAAATTAGAACAATATGAATAAGTTAGAATTGCATCGAAAGAAATTTATATAGAATTTATAAATTTACAATGAAATTGAATAATTGAAATTAAAATTATTAGACAAAGAAAAAAAATAAAATGAAAAAAAAAATTGAACTTGTAAATAAATTTTTTATTTTTCAAAAAATTTATTTTACCTACGTATTTTCATTGGAATAAAAAGAATCAAAATCCACATAGTTTTCTTACCTTAATTGAAATTTCAAAATCCCAATTTATTTTTTACCTCAATTTTTTGCGGCAAAAGAGCTCTCGGTAATTTTGAACTCTCATCGGAAAAAGAAGTCCAAACGTCTTGTTTTTGTGCATTGACTGAAGTTCAATCGCTGACGCAAACTTGTGTTTCAAAGTTCTCCGTTCTTAATTGAGTTCTTTTTTCCGAAAGGAGAAGACCGATGGCATTAAACGCTTGCTCCACCACCGCTGTTGAGATTAGCGCTACCAAAACTTCTTTTGCAATTTTAATCATTATTGAGAATATATTTTCGTGCCGGCTCTACCATTGCAAAATGTCGAGGTTAATCACATCGATTGATTCACCTACAAATTCAAATTCTATGGACAAATATTTGTCAAGTTCCGGATTGGAACTTGCACCAGTCCTTCTCGGCTTTTTTGAGAGGGAATAAATAAGGGATATTTTATTTTGGACAAATGATGTCTCACTCGGTCGAGCAGGAGTAAAACTCCTTCCAAGGTCAGTAGATGTAGCCAAAGTATTATTCTTTGAAAATTCAAGAAATAATTCATTAATTGTTTGTCTAGTTTGATTAACAAGATTAGAAACATTTACTTGTTCATTTTCAGGTAATTGTAAAGTGTCATAATAAACTTTTACAATAGTTTCTAAAACTTCTAGTCGACATCTATGATCAAACATAATAGCAACAAAAAATAAAGGTAAAATATTTTTAAAATAATTCAACTATTTAGTTTTCATAACTTGAACATAATCTTTTAAATACATATCATTTTCAAACGTATGCAACCTATTAATAATATTTCCACTACATTGAAAAAAATTATGCAATGTTGGTTTATAAATGTAACTAAAAATATTTGTAACATCATTAAAAATTTTAAAAACTTGTAATAAATTAATAATTTTGATTACTAATTTTCCAACATTGTGAATAAATTATAATGTCATGATTTTTTTGTGAATTATAAAAAACACACAAAGCATGTTTATTGTGGTATGATTGTGATGATAAACTATATATAGAATTTTACATATGCACAATGGTGTCAAATTATTAGTCTTACAAAATTTAAACCAATTTTTCATGAATTTACTATAATTATATAAATGCTTAATTACATTTCTAATAGATGTATATCTAAATATTTTAAACTATTTTGAACTAATAAATTTAAAACAAGACATGGACATCTAATATGAAAAAATTTTCTGCCAACATTTGATTGAAAAAATAATTGTATTTGAGAAATTGATATAATATTAAATGCACCATTATCAAAAGAAATAACTAATATTTTCTTAGTTTAGATAAATATTCTATAAAATCCAATATGCTCGCATGGACTTTGTCTATGATTTCTCCAGAATTTATTAATAGACAAATTTTATATTTTATGCCAAGAAAAATACTACTATTATTTTAAATAATAGTATTAATTTCCATGGATTTTGAGTTTATTGGTGTAAAGTTACATGGGTCGGTAACGTTCAAACCAGCAAAAAAAAGTCTAATAAATAAAGAGATTCTTTATCTCAAATCAACAGAAGAAGTAGAAAAATAAAAAGTTCATCAAATCACATCAACAAGTTGAGTTGAGGCCTTAGGGAGAAGCACTTTACCGCTCGGCTCCTCCCTCTCTTTTCAGTTTCCAAATACTACTATTATGTTTCTAACTTTTGAGATGCAATATTAGAAAAACTCATTTAAAATAATTGAATTTATATGCAACGAAAATTAAATTTGTTTAACGGTCCAGTACGAATTAACTTACCACTTAATTAATACTCAATTTTCGAAAATTAAATGACTGTTGAAAAAGAAAATACTATTATATCAAAGAATTTAATTATGAATGGAAAAACAGATATAAGAGAAAATATGTCAAATTATTTAATAAAAAAATTAATTGGTTTAAATTTTGAAACAAAGAGAGTAGAAAAAATATTTTTATTATATTCAATTTTCCATCTAAATAATTATCACATTAATAATTTTTTTAAAAAAAAAAAAATTTGACGCCTAAAACAACAACTTTAGAAGGCTTACCATTGAGACTCATTGATTATTGGCTCTGCTTTTTTTAATTTATAAATTATGTGGTACAATTATAATCTTAACTAGAGTTTATGTGTAATTATAAAATTTTATTATTATTTAAAATAGTTATATTAGTATTAGTTAATACTAATAGAACGAATTTCCTTTATTATTATTTTTTGAATTTTATTATCATAAGTTGATTAAATAATTAAAATTAATTTGTTTTATTCAATTCAAAAATTGTTCATATGATCAGTTAAGAATATATAATTTTATTTAAACTATGTTACATAAAATGATATTTTAAGTTATTAATTTCTCAGAATTTATTTATAATATTAACAATATATTATTATAATATATAATATGGAAATGAGCTTTTAACTCAATTTGTTAGAATGATACATTTCTTTGCATGAGATCAGGAGTTCAAATTCTAATAACTTAATTAAAAAATTAAATTTGCTTTTGTTTAAGCTATAAATTGAACTTTTGGTTTAATTTAATTTTAATTGCAGTTGATTCAAGTGATAGATTCAATTATAATTGGATTTACTTATAATTGGATTCAATTATAATTGAATTGAGTCATTATTATATTTGGGTACGATATTTGGGTGTTTCAGAGTGACTAAAGTTAAGAGTCTGAAAGTTAAAAGTTTTGGTCAAGATAGAAGACTCTAAAATAACTTTCAGAAATAGTTGGTTGCAGTTACGTAGTCAAAACACATGAACGAAGGAAATGTAGAACATGGAACGTGATCAAACCATTTCTGCTTCTGAATCCAATGTTCATCTTTGCAAATTTGTTTTAAAAATGACATCATCAAAGTCAACATCCTTTGCATCATTCAAGTGAAGAATTAGCACTAGGCAAGCAATTTAGAACTGTCATCATTAACTTCCAATATCACATATGTAACACCCCTGATCAGAGTCATACGTCATTTTGACGTCATTACATGCATTTTTATTTAAAATGCATTAGTGTTTGATATGATATATGGCATTGACATGAAATATGTGATTTGGAAATGATTATATATGAGTTAAAAATGATAAACAAGAAAGGGTTTTAAGTTCGTTTATTGTTGAAAGACATAAACGGAGCCAATTAGGGTGTTTGGCTCGCGATCGAAAAATATCGAAAACGTGCAATATTTTAAAGTAAATGAATTTGATATGATTTTATATGTTTACATACATGATTTAAAGAGTTTTGGGAACAAAATTATACGACGACGTCGTACGGTTACGGTTCTGTGAAAATCGTCGAGGTTTCGGCTCGGTTTAGGGCACTGATCGAACCACGGCAAATTTTCGGATTCCGATTTTTGTGAAATTTCATACACGTGTTATACTATTTATTTTGACACATAAAATGAATTTTAAATTGGTGCTGGACGCAATCGATGGCTGGAAATTAGAGAATGTGTAAAGGAAGAAATGAATTAAGTTAACTTAAAGGTTAAGAATAAGAAAAAGGGTAAAAATGATGGTTTTGTGTGAAAAGAAGCAGCTGCTGGATTTCTTTTAGTTTTTGGCACATCTTGTGGCTGTAGTGAAGAGGTGGAAAGGGCTGGCTATTGCAGGGGTTAGAGGAAAGAGAAGAAAACGTGAGAAGAGAAAGAAAGAGAAAAAAGAGAGAAAGAAAGAGAGAGAGAAGAAATTCATGTGAAACCTTTGATTCAGTGTGTGTGTTATGTTTCTAGGATAGTTTAGAGTTGGTTAGAAGTGAGAAATAGGGAAGGGATAGGCTGGTTTGTGAAGGAGAGGTGAAAAACGAATTCTGGTGCAATTCTGGGTTTTCTTGGCAGTTTCACGAAAGGCACTTTGAGCCTTCGTACCTTGTGATTGAAAGTGCATGGGAGGATTTGGCTTCGAGAGAGTTGTAGAGGGAATGTAGGAGAAGAGATTAGTGGTTTTAGTTTGCCGGAAAACCGCTGGAGGTGGTCGTAGCGACCGTCAGAAGTTGAGAGAAAAATAGGCAGTTTCTGGTTCTGGGTAAAAATCAGTGTGGGAAGCCAACTTTGGGTGTTTATATCTTTCGATCTAGAGAGGTTTTGGGAATTTGTCTCCGATGGTTAGCTAGAGGGTGTGCAGGGGAAGAGAACGGTAGTCGTAACTTGCCGGAAGGTGGCTAGAGGTGGACGTACGGTTGCTTGGAATTTGGCTTGAGAGACTGAGTTGTGGGCTGGAAAAGGGACTGGCTGGAGGTTAGGGAAGATCAAAACGCAGAGGAGGACCGCGTTTTGACCCAGGGAATTCACGGTTAAAATGACAACAAGTCGTTGCATTTTGGGCAAAAAGCTTTTAACCAAAACGGCAACCAATCTTGCGTTTTGAGGCGTTTTACGCGTCTGGCACCCAGTTTTCGGTATAATTCTGTTTTAGCCCCTGAAGTTTCTGCCGCATTTCAATTTAGTCCTCTTGGGCAATTTTGCAAATATTTTTAATTACAGATTGGCCCCTGAATTTATAAATGTTTATATTTTTGACACAGAGACTTTTATAAATTATATTTTGGCCCTTCTAGTCTAATTTCGACGTCCTGAACCCGTTTTTGACGTCAGAAATTTATTTAGAGATCGTTTTAAGCCTGAAATTAGAGATTTAAATGTTTTATTAGAGATTAAAGTTTATGAATTTATTTTAAAGTATTAAAAAGTTTAATTAAAGTTTATAAATTGTTTTAATAATAATAATTATGTTTAATTATAATTATTATATCTTAAAAGAGATTGTCAATTATTTTTATATTGACATTAAATGATTTTAAAGTAGAGATTTTTAGAGATTGAGTTTTAAATTATAGAAAATTAATCGGATTGAAATTAAAACTCAATTAAATCAGAGAATTAGATATTAAAGCATGCATCATAGTTTATATGGGTTCCTAAATTGATTTGTTGAACATGTTTACTATGTTATGCATTATAGGAGAATCGAGTTCGAGAGCGGTATGAGGTAAGCAGCTTGAGGCCTCACCGAGCTCATAGTAGAGAGGTAACTGTTAAACCACTTACTTATATGTATAGAGAGTTGATATGTGATATTGCTTAATATGTTATATGAAATTGTTTTTGGACCGGTAATGAAGCCCGGTCAACTGTGATATATGAAAAGTGAAATGTTATTGTTTGATTGAATTGTTTGGACCGGAAATGAAGCCCGGTCAACCAGAGATATATAATATATGAATTGCTTTGTTTGTGGTTCCTGAGTTGGTACTGAAATCCGACCAGTTGAGTTATTTGATCTGATATAGAGATATATATGTTGTTCTCACCGGTACTGAAACCTGGTTATATGTTTATATGAGAGATATTGCTATGAAATGTATATTGCATAAATGCATTTCCACAGGACATAATTACAGGCGTTGTGATTATCGTAACCAGTGTTTGCAAATTTCACCAGAGTAAACCTACGAGTTTTTATAGAGAGGCCTACGGGTCTATATGATATAGAAAGACCTACGGGTCCTATATGCTGCAGAGTGATCTTCGGATCTTATAGAGTTGATCTTCGGATCTTACAGAGAGAGTCTAACCGACGGTATTCAGGGTCTTCCTCATTTACTGGATCCAGTTAGAGACCCGTTTGAGGTGAAATTCCCAAGGCAACACTTGGCCGATAAATCACAACTAAAGAACAGAGAAAACATGACATATAGTATGGTATGCATACAGAGATGATGTTATATGATAAATATGGCTTAAACTCATTGCTTACTGAAATGCTTTGATTATATTATCTTATATGCTGATATTGTTTAAATGTGGTTTACACTTGCTGAGTATGCGACTCATCAAAATCGCAATATATGTTTCAGGTCAGCAGTCCGAGTGAAGTACTGAGGCTTCACTCGTCTATGCACAGGTCGGTTCAGCTGAAGCCTAGGCCTCTCTCTTCTTACAGTTCATTTTGTACATGTTGCATATAGTTTTTGTTATGCTTTGTGTTGTAAGCATAATTTTATATAATTTTGGGATGTAATTATATGGTGCTATGTTATATAGCATTTTGGATAAACTGTTGTTATATCCATGTTTTGATATATGTAAAGTATGCTATGTTTATATATGCCTATAGTACAGAGAATGACCAGATTAACCTCAAGTAAGGTAAAAGAGAAAAGATGTCTTATGCTGTTATGTGTTTGATATGTGAATGTTATATATATATATATATGTTATACAGATTAAAACAGAGATAGCAACATGTGACATATGTTATGTTATAAAAAAAATGGCATGTTTTATGACATAAGAGTATAATAAGAGGTGTTACATTTATGTGGTATCAGAGCTGGTTTACGGCCCCACAAGGCCTAGTTGTATGCATGATATGTGAAATCATTCATACACATTATTTGACATATGGCATATATATATAGGATCAGGGAGCATACTCATGATTCATAGAGGGGAGAGGATTCAGCTGACCCTACATTGTCAGTTGAAGGTTCCTTTGAACCTCATGCATTTGGTCCTCTCGACGTAAAAATTTTAAAGAGGCTCGTGAGCTAGGAGCTACAGATTTCTGGGGTACTAAATATCTGGCAGAGGTCAAGGGTTAGTTAAGGCGTACAGAGCAGATCTTTTTCATGATGGATAGCACTCCAGAGGAGAAGTTCGACTATATCATTTCTCTTCTCCAAGGAGACGCCTTTGATTGGTGGGAGACAATCCTAATCTCTATGGCTTGACCAGCAGTTCTGACTTGGGATGATTTCCTTTTTGAGTTTAGAGAGAAGTACACCCCAGAGGTGTATAGAGATCAGAAGCAACGAGAGTTCTTCAACCTGAAGTAGGGGAACAATGTGACATCCCTGACTAAAGCATACGTCTTTTTGACGTCATTTCACGCATTTCATGCATTTTTATTTAAATGCATCAGAGAAAAACATGCTATATGACATTTAAATGAAATAATTAAATTGTGAAATGATAATAAATGAGATAAAAATGTTAAACAAGAGTAGTTTTAAGTTCGTTTATCATCGAAAGACATAAACGGAGCCAATTAGGGTTTGGCTCGTGCGACCGAAAAATGTCGGAAACGCGCGAAATTTTAAAGTAAGTGATTTGGACATATTTTGAACATGATAATATATGATTTGAATAAGAATTTCAAGCAATCTTATAGGCTCGTTTGTCGTCAGAAGACACAAACGGAGCTAAGTGAGGTCCGAAAACCTACGCGATCGGAAAACGCCGAAATCGCGTCAAATATGAGTCAAATGATTTTGATATGATCTTAAATGTTTTCATAAGTGATTTAAAGGATTTTGGAACCAAAAATTTACAACGACGTCGTTCGGATTCGGTTCCGCAAAAATTGTCGAGGTTTCGGTTCGGTTTAGGGCACCGACCGAACCGCAGAAAATTTTCGGGTTCCGATTTTTACAAAATTTCATACACGTGTTCTACAATTTATTTTAACGCTGAAAAAAAATTTGTAGCTGATTTTGATTTGGTTTGGTGGGTGAAATTAGAGAAATGTGGGATTTGAGAAAAGTAAATATAAGGAAAATAAAGTTATTTACTTTTAATATAGGTTTATAATATATGTTTGTTTAAGGGTAGATATTTATATGAATAGTATATGGAGAGTGGATGATTTGTATTTAGTGGCTGGAAATGAATG
>CANUEY010390479.1:0-10102 GCA_948099555.1 Croton setiger
TAGGATCAAAAGAAATGATGTATGTCTTATAACATGCTATATATGTGATTTGGTGTGTGTATGTATATGTATATTTATATGCATATGTATGGGAAACAAAATTAGTAGTAACGTCACCCGACGTATGATAAAAAAAAAAAGACTTGTTTTATGACATAGGAATATAGAATGAGGTGTTACAAAAAATCAACAAATAAAAAAAATATTCCTAAAAAAGAAATATTGTTCAATTTTTAGGTACCTAAAAAACAAATTTATGTTATGTGCTCCTAATGAAAGACACGGCCGAATAGTCCAATAGCAGTCCACATTTTAAGTTTAATTAATAGTCCCCAATGGAGTCAACAAATGGTGAACCCCAATTTTTGAAAGGATCGAAAAAGATTACACATCCAATTTTTGGGTCACCGCTTAAGTTATTTATAAGTTAAACTAAGAAAAAGCTAAAACAAAGAGTAGAAATCAAGGCCGATATAGTTTTGAGACCGATTTAACAACAAGAGTGATGCTTAATGCAAGAGTATGTGAATAATTATGTATTTTACGCCTTCGGCAGCTTAAAACGAATGTTGATCTATTTGTAGCAAAAAATGAATGTTGACTGCTTCGCAACAAAGCTATTTGAGATTAGGTGCTTAGCGCCAAAAGAAGAGTGTAGATGAGTGATAAATTGACAAAGATTGGTTTCAAAAATACCTTCGACCGCTTCAGAGTTTTAAGGTGTTGAACTTACCTTAAAACCTCCAAAATGCTTAGGAAATTGTCTAGAAAAGCTAGAATCTTGCTAAGGATAAAATTGGAGGAAAACGGTCACTATTTATAGGAAAAACAACCATCACGGCACACAGACAACACTGACTAGAAGGTGCATGGCTAGCACCGGCAAGAGGCACATTTTTCAGGGTTCTCTAATCTCATTTTACCGATCAGCATAATTTTTGAAACATTTTAAGTACCATGTTGACATATTTTCGGAACCAGTGAAAATGATTCACAGTCGGAGACGACCGTCTGTAGTCCTGAAAAGTGGATTTTAGGGCACCCGCAAAAATTATTTGCCGATTTGACTCTCGAAATGAAAAATTTGAACTATAAACTTTGTGACAGACTTTCGATCATTGTCACATATTTTGTTGATAATTTATAACTTAATTTTTTTTTTTTTTAGGAGAGATATCTTTTAGGGTGAACATGAAGAAACTTAGTTGTTAATTAATTAAAAAGTATGAATGGATATAGAATGTGTGTAAATTGAGAATAGCGGTATACGTAAATATGTAATGTGTAATGGATATATATTATGTGTTGAAATTTGTAATATTTTTATTTGAATTATGACTCAGTCACTTGGTTTTGCAGTTTTATAATTAAAAGTTGAGATTTTAAGTACGATAATTTTTTTTTATTAAATTGGATATCGAACCATAATCACTCGGTTACAATGTGCTAGCATTACCACTTGCCGACAATTGGTTGATAAATATAACAATTCTTATTATGCTTAATTGTTTCAAAGGCATAATAAGACTTCCACTAGACTTTCACTTTCCATTTTCCGGCATTGGTCATACCGAGAGGGGCTAACAACGGGGCTAAAAGCGGTGCCATGATGTTCGCGGATCTCTAAGCTTCACGTCAAAGGGCGGCACGTCAACAGTAAAGGTGGCTGCGCTCTCCAAGCTTCAAATCTTTCTTTTTCTTATAATATAATATAATGATTATTAGATTATTTTATAATATTATAATAATAAATTACCATTTGACTCTTAAATTTTAAATTTAACGACAAAAATATAGAAAAATTAAAGGAAGAGACTTTTTGTGTCAAATGAAAATAATTAATTATGGTAAAATAGGGGAATAGAATAGTATTTTTCCCTTTTAAAAATTTGAGGAGCTTTTTTAAATAACATAAACCAACAAAAATATTGTGAAGCAGCGTGCAAAAAGTGGTTAAATAAAATTAAATCAAATTTCAAATTTTAGACACATGAATTGAAAAATATTTCACCCACCAAATAAATAACTTGTATTGAGAAATAGAGTCACCCAACAAAACTCGTGAGTTGTTTCAGACATTGCAAAAGAGGAACATGAGGCATTACAAAAGAGGTTGACATGAGGCATGAGAATTAGAACCTAATATGACCTTTTGGCACAAGGAAAAAAGTATAAAGATGAAATAGGAAAACCACGCTTACGCATAAGTCATAGTTGAAGCATACTACAGACAGTTAATGAAAGAAAGAAGTTCTGCAATCTATATGAGGCAGCAAATTCAAATTAAGAACCTAATACAAACAGTTACTTTTCAGTTTGTTATACAAAATGCAGCACCTTTATGTCCTAAAATATGCAGAAAAAGTATGTTACATCAAAACCAAGTTGATAGCACAAAGGGGCCACTCAGGTTTTGGGAGATTCGCTCCTTTGTGCTTTCTGTGCGTCTCAACTGAAAAAGCCAAGGGAGAGCTAAAATGCGAATAACACAGTTTCACATTGGGCAGAACGTGTTTAAAAGAGTCAAGCTCCTGTTAATTTGAACACTATGTCCCGTTTCATGCTAGAGCGAAAGTGAGTGTGGTCTTCATTTTAATAGTTTATGGGATAAAAGACCCCACTTCTTTAACCAGGGGCTAAGTCCAAACTTACTAGACTTTAAGAGGCAAAAGATTTTATTGGCAGGACTGTTGTTGATATTTTAATGGCTCTACATATCTCTATAAATTATTTTTATCTTACATGTACATTTGCAGGGGGGAAAAAAATTTACACATTTGTTGGTCATTTTATTACACACAGCAAACTTCATGAGGCAGGCAATAAATATGTACCAATTTAGAGGAAATCTACATCAGTTAGCTGCCAAACACGATCGTTTTATAAATAGATGTATTGTGATATAATCATGCATACCTTGGACTCGCTCACACAGGCCAAGTGTGAGAATGTGATGTCTCCATCGTCCATTCATAACTTGCATATACTACGGCAGACAGAAGAAAATCAATCCATTAAAAACTCTCAACCACATTACCCTCTTTTCTTGCACCAAACTTTTTCAACATATTACTTCAGTCAGAGCCTGCAAAATGGAAACCTAATCACTTTAAAATTACCCCATGAACACTAGTCTGCTATCAAACCATATGATGTTATTGCTGCACTCTGAACTAGCAAAAGTGGCAACCTAGCATAAATTTTAGATTTTTATAGTTTAATTTCTGTTTTGTTCCTTTATTGCGATATTTATCTTCTGCGAGTTGTTGTCGTTTTTTCCTTGTTTTAAGCATTCTCCATAGAACTATTCCTTCAATCTCAGGAATGGAGAATGCGGTGCAAAATTTCAGATGCTTTTGCTTTTGACTGCACATTTTCTCTTAAGTCTGTCAACAAAGGTACAAGAAGGAAGCAAAATTCTTACAAACCCGATCCTGATCCCTTTCAAAGACTTGCAACTAGAACGTAAGCTAGGACAGTTATCTTATCAAGATGCTATTTTTTCCATATTAATCAGCAAATAAGTAAACAGAAAAACATTAAAAGAAAATCAAAGAATTGGATATATACAAAAGCAATCAAAACACAAGTTCCTGGAACCTAACCAAAGCCTTTAGTCTGTTGCTCTCTTCGCCATACTAATTCTTGAACCCAAGCCAGATGGTATTTACACTACCTAACCACCAAACTAATAAGAAAGGTAGCGCATTCTTTCTGAATAAGAAAATATAGCCAATTACCTTATTTGTTATGCTTCCATTTTAATTTATCGAACTGCAATGAAGCAACAAAGCAGGATGCCAACAAAATATTTAAGAAGGGTCAACTCCAGGAGACAAAAGGTTGGTATCTTCTCCACCTTTAGGATTACAACACCGGTCTCAATCAGTTACAGCCAGCTCAACACATAACAGCTATAGAGGGTTGTACCAATTGAGAGCAAGCCAGCAAGGCATCTTTTGGTAATTCTCTTGTTAGTCTGAGTATTCCTGTAGGGGAACCACTCTGGTTCCAGGCTTGACTTGATCCCTTATGGGTCAAGTTTGTCCATCCACTCCAATCTTTTTCTCTCTCCTTTCTTCTCCTCATTTCCATCTCCATCTTCTAATTAGCTTTCGGCACTTCTCTAATCTATTTGGATACAGGATTGTAATTATTCACAGAGATTTGCAATACAATTCTTATTTAGAATACAATTTCTGTTTATTAAATCAAATTCTTTCATCTTCCTTCATTCTCTATTTATTGGGTGTTGAATCTGTTCTTTACCATAGAAGAACAAAAATCCAGAATAATTAATCAACTCTGTATATTTCCATTCTCATATTAACTTGAAACCTAGTATATCCTGGCCCAACCACAAGCTTAAAAGCGGTATTCTAGCTAAAGTTACTAGCGTTGATATATCATCTTTCAAATATTGATTTCTAGTGAAAACGCAGTGAAAGGTTGTTGTTTCTCCATTTGATAGATTTTTTTACATTCTCAAGCAGAACAAAAAAGAAAACCAAAATAGCCAAGCCACCGTTCATCGAAACATTGATGAAGGCAGCTTCCATATAAAACCATAGTTTTTTGTACTCTAGGATTACAGGAAGCCTACTTAGTATACATAAACAGCATTTTACTTATCTGAAGATCTTTAAACAAATCAATGAAAATGCCATTTTACAATGTAATGACAAATGTTCTTAAAAACTAATGAATGTAGGAACAGTCACCCAGAATTTGCAACCTGAGTGAATTTACTATATAATTGAAAAAAATACAACTAACTTTCAGTGAAATTTCAAACTTATTCTATACTTCAAGTTGAAAACCAACAAATAATTATTTGAAATGTCAAATAAATAAACTTTAAATCTCTAGGAAGTATTCCATAATATCACACAAGAAACCCTAGACAGAACCAAACATTATGTTTAGAAGTTTAAAGATTTTTCCTTTTCTGCAGCTTTTGTGTCTTCAACACACTATTAACTGCTACCAGTGTTCTATATAAGCAATAAAGAATATATGGACAGAAAATGGCCCTGACACAAGAACAATACCTGACCAAACAGCTATTGTTAAACAAAAGGAAGACATCTTAAGGGCATAGTTCTTTAACCCTTCATTGCTTCTATCCCCAGAATAAATCATATGCTCAAATACATGTATACCTATTCAGCAGTTTCATCCCTGACAATAAAGGTACCAAAGGCAGAGAAAATAAAACTGAATAGTAAGTAGATATGCAACCGCAAAAAGAATTAATTGTCCAGGCCTTTTATTAATATTTTTATTCAGCAGCACCTTAAAGCCTACCTTAATTAGAATGCAAGGAATAAATAATGTTTGACCATCAAAATATAACTTGCTGGAGATTTGGTAATCATTAACTGAGATGAAAGTAATTAAAGTACCTATTCCAGCTCTTTTTCATCCTTTTCTGATCCTGGTTTATAATACCAATTTGAACCCCTCAGACAAGAAGTCATCCCTGATTATAAAAAAGGCAACACATGCCAATGAACCAAACATCAACCGAATGCTACAATTATAAATTACAGGAAAGAATTCACGAGATATTATCTTACCTCTTCTTCCTAGTGTTTGTCTCCTCATGTTCATCCTGTGCACTATTTTGAAGAAATCTATTAGCATTAATTGGAACAAGGCTTTCACAATACACTTCTGTTTCATAGGTAAGTGGCATATCCCGAATCCATACATTCTCAACTTCCCTGTTTATCAGATAATACCTGTAGAGGTGTATATTGTCATGCTCCAGGAGAACTTCATAGCCACTCTTTGAGTATGCTAGAGGTTTAAGAGATCTAAGACTCCCAATAACTTGTTGCTCAGCAATCGAAAAAAGTTTAGTCCAAGATTCCTTGACCCTGTACTCCTTCATCATCCACACATCAATAACCTGACCTTGAAAATTTGCAAGCAAACAAAGGCATCCTTTAAGTATTCCAAGATCCTTCTTAGAATTTTTAACTAAAGCATCAGGCTGTGGGACTTCCAGATAATCCTCAACACCTAAATTCAAAGAAACAATTATATCTCCGACATCTGATTCTGGAGTTTGGCTTACAAGCCAATGCAAAGCCCCACTAACATACTTCCCATTGGCTCCAGGATAAAGAACAAAATAAGGCATGTCTTCTATCCTTCTCCAAGAATTCCTCCTCAAACTGTATACCTTAACCTCAGACTCAATGCTTTTTCTAGCAACCCCTACAAACTGTGCAATCCTAACTACCTTATAATCATCATTAATTTCATCATAACCGAGTCCATAAACACAGACTCTACAGGAGCAAGTCCCAAAATAGCGATTGAGCTCAATAGATAAATAAGGTAATACATGGTACTTTCTGATAGATGGGTTCCAAAGAGCAATATCATCGACAACATTACAAATGCAAAGCAACCCATTACAAGAACCCAAGACTTTGATGCTATGATTATAACACATCAAAGGATGATCTATTCGTTTGAGGTTATCCAATAAATCGAAATCTAGAGAGTAAAGCTCTGAATTCTTGACGATGATGTTCAACTTAGAGTGCTTGAGTTGTAAATATATGAAAGTAGGGCTATCAATTAAAGCCAACCACAGCTTAGATACGCACCTGCAGCAAAGAAGTTTCTTGACAGGTAGCCGGCAGAGGATTTCGGCAAGCATGTCAACTGGAAGATTTGACATGATTTCGATTTTTATGCAAATCTCTCGCTGACGTGATTTTAGGGTTTCGTGAGATTGATTCTCTGCGTGCAGAAATGAATGCAAATTGTAGCAATTCCACCGCTACATGAGACAGTGGCCACCTGCCACAAAAAGCAACGAGACACGTGTCACTTTATTTGGTGAATCTGATCTAATATATTCAACTGCTCTACACGGGCTAAACTATACATTATATTAAATAATACTTAAATTTTAGAATTTCACTAATTTCATTTGTTTAATTAAAAAAATAAAAATTCCTACACCTAATTTAACCTCTAATATTCATTTTCTCTCACCGTCTTGCCTCTCTCTATGTTTTGTTCAAATTATCAAACACAAAACTCATTGTCTTCATCTGCTGTCTCATCTTCTGTTTTTTTATCGATCTCTATTGTCTTCATCTATAAATATGGCCGCTCTTAAAGCTATTCATGTTTTCGATGTGCCAAAATTTCCAATTCAAATCAAGTCCCTTCAAGATTTCTTCCCTTCCATCAAGCCATTCAATTTCATCTCTAGATTCACCGTTGCAAGGTCAGGTTTCTTTGTTAAAGCAGAAAATGGGTTTGACGGGGAAGGCGGCTTAGCATTCGCTGTGAAGGAGGCTACGTTTGCTCTGCCATCGGAGAATGATATGCTCAAAAGACAGTTGGTGGGTTCCTTCTTTGAAATCAGTGGTGGATGGAATGTGAATCTTGAGTCTAAAGTTAAGATCTTGGAGCTTATTATAGAGTTCGAAGCTAAAAACCCTACCCCCGTTCCTAATGACGCTATGAATCTCCTCAATGGCAAATGGATTCTAGCGTAAGTGTGTTATTTTGATTGCAAATTTCCAATTGGTTTGTTCTCCTACTGCAACATAAAATGAATTTTATTTGATTTGTTGAATGAGATTGATCAATATCTTTCTGATTTGCCAATTCAGTAAATGTCATAAGCTGTATAAAAGTAAAAAATGAAATAATTTAATGTTTGATTTAGAAACTCATTAGGTACTCTTCTAATAAAGAAATTAATTGATTTTAATATAATTTCTTTTTTTCAATTTTATATTACCTCAGTGTTTCAAAATCAGAGATTGAACAAAATATTTTTTAATTAAGTACAAATCAAATTTCCTGCATTAATAGTTACATGATATTATTTCTTAATTCAAAATTGTCCAATTTAAATTAACTACCATATCTATTTTACTGAAAAGCTAAAATCAGAATATATATATATATATGTGCTCACTTACCCACAGAAGCAATGAGAAAAAGTTAGATTCTTTATTTTTTACACATTTTTATTAATTATACTTTTTGTTTCTATTATTATGTAGCATTACTGTGCTATTTGTTTTTCTCTGTGATTGCAGATTTTCGTTTGCAGTGTATCAAAAGATAGGTGGTATTATCTCCGTTAGTTACTCTCTTAGTATATTTAAAATACATTACTTTGTATACAATGTTGAAAGTAATGTTTCAATCAAATGCATTGATTTTTATAATTATTAGTTTGATATTAATTCTGTAGAATTTGAGAATCAATTAGTTGTGTCATTCTGATAAAACATATAATTTAAGAGAAACTATTGGCATACTACTTCAAGTTGCTCATATTATGCATTTGATTCAGTTAATACACATTAACTAGGGCTGTAATCGAATCAAACAATTTAAAGTTCATTCGGCGTTCGATTCGGAAAAAATTCGATTCAATTCGTATTCGAAATTTAAACGAGCCGAATTTTCGAGTTCGAATATTTCATGAACCGAACTCGAACCGAATATAACTATTCGCGAACTATTTTTCGAACACCCTCAAAACAGTGTCGTTTATGTAAAATGATGTCGTTTGAGAGTGTTCGAAAAACAGTTCATTGGTTAAACGAACTATAAATTCGAATATTTGAATCGAATATTGTAATCAAATAATAATTGAACTGTTCACGAATATTCTCGAATAGTTTCCGAATCAAATTCAAACTTTTAATTGATGTTCAAGTCGAATACGAATCCAAATTCAAACACCACGAATACCTAAACGAACTCACATCGAACCTATTACTGTTCGGTTCAGTTTGATTCGATTCGTTTACAACCCTAACATTAACCTCACATTTGTTTAAATCAAATTACTAACGCATTGATACATATGTCTATCAATATTTTTGTTATTTTAAAAGTGATGATAAATAGAAAAAGTAATGAAAATTCTTGAAAAATCTTGAATTTTGAGACTATGCAACTATTCACTTTGTTTTAGCTCATATCCTGTGGTTAGAGTTTATGATATTATGATAATGCTATAAATACTTGAGAGTTTATGCTATTCTTAAATCGATAATGCTGTAAACACTTGACAAGTGATGAGCTAGAACACCGACTAATGTCAGATGAAATTGCTGAGTTACCTATTTCTACCAGACCACTTTTTTGCTTACAATCAATGAAATAGGGCCTGAACAAACCCTTTCTATCGTTTCTTCTTTTGAGTTCTGTGAGATCCATATTTTGAGGGATTTAAGGTAGCAATTTCACTGCCTTTTGTAATTTAATCTTTAATTCATTATGAACCATCAATCTGGGAACCGGATTGAATGTTTTATGACATTTACACCTATTGTTGGATTGGGATTGTGGAATTGATGACTATTTGTTTTAATTGTGAGCATTGATGAACATGTATGACTGCTTTGTTCATAATTTTTCCTGCTCTAGCCTCTATTTCCTTAGTGAATTTTTGTTTCCAACTCTCTATTACAGTAGTTGTTGTTCTCCCTTTTGATCCATGTTTTTGTTTTCTTTTCTGCCCTGTGATGATTGCTGCCTATTTCCATGGTTAGGTATAAATTTTTCTAAATTTTTTTCATTTAGCTGGGGTTGGATTGTTATCATTTGCTTCGACTGGTTGTTGTTCATCAAATTTTAAAATTAGTTTTGTAACTGCTTTCTTTTTGTTGTTTTTCAGTTTGTGGTTTTGTTATCTTCCATCACAAGTTCAGGATGTCATGTAGATTAAGATGTGATTGTTGTTGCTTGCTTGTCAGTTGTTGTGCCAAATTCCCGTCGTCGTTTATGTTTAACTAATTGTTGATTTTTGGATTTTTACCAAAATAAGTGACAAAACTATTTTTAGGTTTGCGATGCCGAAACTAGTCGGTCTTAAAAAATTTTAGAATTTATTTTAAAAGAGTCGCCACCCGAAAATCGGGAAAAATTTTAAAAAGATTTTATTTTAAAATGACTCCGTTTTATTTTGGATAAAGCACTGATTTGAACCAGAAATTGGGTAAGAGGGTTGGGTACGTTAGCCGAAATTAAATTTCGACTAACGCCCGGTTCGAAAACCGGCCTCGTAACCAAAATTGATTTTAAAAATTTAAGTCAAGTCGAT